>JAUMHQ010000087.1:10555331-10566119 GCA_032361165.1 Enteromius paludinosus
CACGGTTAAAGTTAAAAATCTTCGTTTGTGTTCTGCTGAGGAAACAAAGTCACCTACATCTTGGATGCCATGGGGGTTAGTAAATAAACATCAAATTTTCACTTTTGGGTGAACTATCCCTTTAAGGTAATATTTCAATAAATAATATCTAAGTAAAATTTTTAGCAACTTGCTAATTTTTTTTTACATTTTAAGCTCAGTTTGGGAAATCATGGTTTAATGTAGTGTTTAATGCATTTTTTGATGTTGATTTAAAAATGAAATACATTATCTTTCTATTTGCTTTTAAAATATTAATATAGCATTTTTAATGTAAGTTAGTAATTAGGCAATTACCTAAAACAAACAAGTAACCTGGATAACGTTACTGTGTGTATTGATGTCTTTTTACAGTTGAAACAAGTTACCTTCTGATGTTCATTCATGTTTATTTTATGCTTTAGCTACTTGACTATACTAAAAATGGCATAGAATAATGCTTTTATAAGAAAAATGGGATGCACCAATGTTATCATTGTATAGTATGTCATTTGGTACTCTCTGGAGACCTCTGGTCTCTTGAAATCACTTGGGCCTTTCTTTCAATGTACTAAAAAAACTAGTGCTGTCAATTAATTATTTACAGTATTTACATGTAAATGCATTTATATATATTTTTTGTTATATACACCAGCTCGCGAAAAACACTTAATCTATGGTGGGATTGGCGGCATTTCTGCGAGCGAAACAGATGTACATACGAAGAAACAGGGCCCGCAAGCTCATTTCAAACCCGCGCTTGATGTGTCATCTGCGCGCAATTCAAGCACTCGCAAGCAATCATCCCTGTGCTCGATCTTCTCTCACCTGCTCACGCGAACACTGTTTTTGTAATTTTTGTCAGTCGTGGGGCAGGGCTTCATGTTTATTTACAACTACACAACCCGCCCACAAAGGGTATCTTTAATGTCCATCACCCACTTTGTGAAAGACAGGTTGTGTACCAAAGTTTAAGACTTCTGAAAAATAAACTATGTACGTGTTATAAAAGTTTTGCAAGCTAAAAATGTCCATTATATAATGTCAGTAGTGTTTCAGTGTTTGAAGCACGTCTCACACAGATGTCACTTGCAAAACAAGTTTCTGTTGGTCAGCCTGGTGAATCCAACCTGAACCTGTTGCGAAAAATGCACAGGGAAGTTCCCACTGCCATGGATTTTTATTGAAACGACTGGACTTAAATAAACCAAATAAAACCTGCCGAAGAACATTAAATGTGGCCGCACCTTAAAAAGTGTGTTCAAATTCTAACCACAGGTATGAGCAGTGTTGATTAGTAGCTTTGTGCTAAAGCAAGCATCACTCTAACTCTTACATAATGTGGCATGAGATTTCATGTCTGTGGAGCAACTGCTGTAAATGCTTCCAAATGTTCATGTAATAGGAAATGTAACTTGTAGTTTTATTTTTTCCTTTTTATGCTCTTTAATGCGTTTATTTCACTTCTTACAAATCGAGGAACGTGCTATATTCCTAAAGATGACTATATTCATGTTTTTGTTGAACTGTTTTATAGGAAAGATAGACAGATGCACACAATTAGTTTTCCTCTGGGATTTACCCTACTTTTACCATTTATTACATCATAAACTAAAACCAAACAAGATGCAAGACTTCTCAAGGTCTTGTGAGAGAACATCTAGGTCTTGTTTCAGTCCATTAGCATTAATGTGGTGGCATAGTACAGCAGATATGTCCTTACAGAGGTGGACCAACTTACTGTAGGGATGTGCTGGTAACCACTTCAGAAAGAGTTGCATGAGAAAGACGAGGAGTGTGTTTTTGTGTCAGAACAGTCACATGATGTTCGTGGCTGTGTATAAATATGATCTAAATGAGGTTGGATGTCATTCTAAGCTCATTAACGGCAGCAGGACAGTGTGTTTATTTTGAGCGGGGAGTGATATGGGGTGTGGTATCGACGTGAAATGTGGAAGGCATGTTGGGTGGCCTGTTTCAGGGTAAGCATGTGATGAAATATGATATTTAATCAGAGCCCTAGTGGAGTCAGACATGCACCAGCACCTTCATTCACTCACACACACACAACCAATGATTGATGAACTATTAATGCTAATACTAGAAAGTTGGATTTTAAATCTCTTACACTCAAGTCTGCACTTATTTGGTTAATAATACAGTAAAAACTAGTGCTGTCAAATGATTAATCTTGATAAATCACATCCTAAATAAGTTTTTGTTGACATTATGTATGTATGTGGTGTATTTTTATGTATATATAAATACACATAAATATTTTGAAAGTATTTGTTTATACATTTTTATAATTGTGTATAATTTTTCATTTTATATATAAATGTGTAATATATAAACATAACATATTTTTCTTGAATATATACATGAATGTGTTTGTATTTGTAAAGATAACACTGTATATCCACATTATGTAAACAAAAACTTATTTTGAATGCAATTAATCACAATTACTTTTTTGACAGTGCTAGTAAAAAATATATTTTAAAATATTTGTACAATTAAAAAACTGTTGTTTGTGAATATATTTTAAAATGTAATTTATTTTTTGTGATGCCAAGCTGAATTCTCATCAGCATCATTACTCCCATCTAGGGGTGCACCGATCCGATATTAGGATCAGATATCGGCCTCGATATTGGAAAAAAAGCTGGATCGGGGATCGAAAAAATGAACAGATCCACGGGCCGATGTAGTTTTTTCCTCTTTTTTTTTTTTTTTTTCTTCCTCCGTCGCAGCCAGTTACTGTAAATATATGTCGGAGCAGATCCTACGTCATTCATTAGCAGCACGTGTGTCGCATGCTGTAACAGTTGGAGCATAAGCAACATGGAGATAAGTGTTAATTTCGTTGACGAATAATTTTCACCGACTATAACGAACGAAAACTAATTTGAAATTACAAAAACTATGACAAAAATCAATTGACATTTTGGTCAACTAATAAAAACGAGATGAAAAAATGTTATGGAGGGACGATTGGAAAGAGATTATTTCAGAACGAATGTGCTGCGTGGTTCGGAGGTTAAACCATACACTTCCTGCACATCTCATAAAACGTTCGAAAATCTCAATATGAGGGATTAACATAAGAGCATGCATATGGATAAGTTTGGAGATGGAAGAGAGAACTCAATTCAGTCCGGTTTCTGAGCGCAGACACTGAAGCACATACACATGGCGCGTCTCACACAGCGCAGTAACTTACTCTTGAATGGAGAATTACTCACAAAATGAATTAAAATTGTCCGTTTTGACTAGAATTCAGGGAAAGTCGATTACGTATTACGCGAATGTAAACGGTAGGGTATCATTGCATTCGCATGTATTTGGTTTTAAAGGGACCGTAGCCTAATTTAGTTGCTATTGTCAAAGTCATGTTAATCAAGCAGCAAAAGTAAAATCCCTCAATGCCCCTGACTGAATCACGTATTACTTATCAATTCTAAAGATTAATATACATTTATTTTATATTAAAAAAAAAAATTCAATTGCTTGAAAGAATGAATAATGTGGTAAACAATATAGAATGCATAATTAACTTTGTATTAGTTTATTCTCTGGTTCAGCTGCTGTTTTATTTTGAATTCATGCAGGACTTTGCACATAATGAATAAATATTCAATTACATCTGTTTTCTTAGTTAGGAAAGTAATGTTTAGGTAGGAAAGTTTGGTGCCTTTAGTTTCTTCTACATGGTGGAAGGAAGGTATAAGGAGGAAGGCATGCAGTTTATGATATTAATTCAACAATGGTATCGGATCGGGTATCGACAGATATACAAAGCCCAGGCATTGGTATCGGGACTGAAAAAGTTGGATCGGTGCATCCCTACTCCCATCTTCAGTGTCACATGATCCTTAAGAAATCTTTCAAATCCGATTTGCTGCTGAAGAAACATTTCTGATTATTATCAGTGTTGAAAAGGCTTTATATTCTTTGTGGAAAGTGAATGTTTTTAAGGGTCTTTGATGAATACAAAGTTTAAAAGAACAGCATTTATTTGAAACTGAAATTCTCTACAGTCTATGTTGTCACTTTTGTTCAGTTTGCTGGAGAAAATATTAATTTCTCAATTACAAATCACAAAAATAATTTGTGTAAATCAGGCTTAATCAGGCTATAAAAACTTCCTGGAGGCCTATTAATAACATTTAACTGAATCATCCACCGGTTCTCAATGTATCTCAGATGACGCTTCCTTCCTGATTAGTTGCATAGTGCCAGGATTAACAGGAAATGAGAGCTAGGGTAGGATGTGGGAATAAAGAGCGATCGGATACTGTGGGGTTAGGAAGGGTTCAATGTGTTTTCAGCCTACGTTTGCACAGCCATTTTCAGTGATAAACTACGTCGCTTCTCTTTGGTTCTCAAGGTGAAGGTGAATATTATTGGTGACGTGATTGATCAGGGCTCCACCAACCTGCAGATCGACCCGGCTGGCTTCAGTCCTCATGCTGCCATCTATTCCGTGAGGCCTGACGTGCGCTGCGTCATTCACATAAGTACTCCGGCTACTGCTGCTGTAAGTATACGTCCTGTCATGCCTGCTTTACATGCTCCATCAACAGTTCCAGAGTATAATACATAGCTGAAATTTACATTAGAACTGATAATCCCCATGACTTGCATTGATCTCTTGTGTCTTGTCAGGTGTCGTCTATGAAGTGCGGTCTTCTGCCCATCTCTCAGGAGGCTCTAATTCTGGGTGACATTGCTTATTACAACTACCAAGGCTGTCTGGATGAGCAAGAGGACCGCATAGAGCTGCAGAAAGCCCTCGGACCGTCAACGAAGGTAAACTACCTCCTGTGCTTGTCATTATCTATGCATCAATCCAACTATTTTTATGCACATTAGCGCTTCGAAACGTTGGTTGGAAATACCAAGATGAGCATTAAAAAAAGTATGTGCTCAATTAAAGGTACGTTCACACTAGGGCGGTCAAAAAGACTGAAAAACAAAATATTGTCAAAATTCTAATTATATTTGAATTTAAAAGGCATAATTTCAGTTAGTGGGAAAATGCGTTTGGTTTCTCTCCTGAGACCACAAGAAGGCTCATAGAGTAAAATATGCACGTCTATTTAAAGCGAAATAAAATAACACGACTGTCTTTGAAAAAAGTGCATAATGTTTAAAATAATGTTTATAAACCATATATAATTAATAATGTGGCTTAAACAATTAGGAAAAAAGGCATTGCCATAGAGGCCTGAGAAGTTGAATTTACATTCATTTTAAATGGCTTTCTAAATGCGCATCTCTCTCTTGCCACGAGTGCAACAGAGATGTTCCTCCAGAAAATGCGATAAATATGCATTCTAGTTTAAGTTTCACCGTAAACAACATCATTTCAATACGGATGCTCCTGTTTTCCACAATATTTTGAATGAATAACGTAGAAGCAGTGCATCTAGTGGGTTCAACTGGATAGGCAAAAAAAAATGCAATGACGCACAACTAAAATTTGAATGCAATGTTTTTGCATTTAAATGTATACTTTTTTTCCTAAATTCAACAAATATTCTTTTTTTTTTTTGGACATCCCTAGTGCACACTTTGGTTAAAATAAAAAAATAAAAACTCTGCTCGTTTGAATAAGTGTGAACGCTTCCCAATGCCTTTAAATTAAATATGAACGCAACATGGACCAAATACTTCAAAATGAACCAAAAACAGGAAGTAACTAGGTGTTTGGCAAATTTCTGCACAAAATATGTACGTAATTTACCCTGACCAATCAGGTTGTGAATGTGTCACTCACTATGCCTAATCATGTTAATCAAACTAAATTTCTTATCTGCTAAGAAAATGTGTGTAAACTATGATGGAAACAGTTTTACTAAATAAAATCCTTAAAGGTGCAGTGTGTAATATTTAGGAGAATACAAAACCATGTTTTCAGAGGTGTGTAAAGACCTGGCTTAATAAGCCGTTATGATTTTATAACCTTAGAACGAGTAATTTATATCTACATACACCTTCAGGTCCACTTACATGCAAGTCACCATTTAGTGTCGCCATGTTTCTATAGTAGCCCTAAACGGGCAAACTTCTACAGAGCGTGTTTCGTCAAAGCCACGCTGAAGTCGCCTGTTTTCTGCTGGACCGGTAAGTAAGTCCAACATTAGCAATCATAGAGAAAACTGTTGTTTGATAGTTTGTTGCTAGATGGACATAAACGCAGAGACAAGTATTGTTTTTGTCCTTGTCAGTGTTGAACAGGACTGATTTCGTATGCATCATCGCATTTCACAGCAATGGCTGCCCACTGCTCCGGGTGTGTGGTTGTTCACTTCTCACTGCTGTGTGTGTGCACTTGGATGGGTTAAATGCAGAGCACAAATTCCTAGTCCTTTCCTTTCCACGGTAGACTTTGACAATTTAATTTGGTAGACGTCGCCAACCCTAACTGTCATACACAAAAATTGAACTGAAGTCAGCGAATAAACCTGAGACAGTGATCCATTAAGTAACAATAATAGTCGCACTAACATATTTGTCTACTGAATAATTAATGAAATCAAATTCTTTGACTTACCTTTGTACGGAAACCTCATTGCTTGATTGCAGACGACAACGTTTTTGTCCTGTGTAAGCTTCCGTAGCTTCTGTATGCGTTTCGAAAGGGTGGGGTGAGCGGGGGACTTGAAATTCGAATCCTAACCGCTAGATTCCACTAAAAATTACACACTGCACCTTTAATGCACATCAAAAAAGTCTTTTTTGCAATGGAACAGCATGAAACTGAACCAACCAATGGACTTATCTCATTGCATAGCCTCTGAAATGCTACTTTTATATTCTAAAATGTTAGGGCAAAGTCTCATCAAAATGTTTCTTTATATTAATTTGCAGAGCTGCGTTCCCAAACAGAAGGCTCAGAAAATAAGAATTTATTGTTTACAAAAATTATTATACAGTGCTTTCTCCTACTGGCGCAAATGTATGATTCTTCGTAATATTTAGTGCAACTTAATCAGGAAGTGATGATTTTGTTCTCTTGAACTCACTGGATGGAAATGGTGCTTTATTTGTAAACATTTTAAGCGCTATTCCAATTTGTGCAAAAGTTTAATTTGTGACTTGTGGAAACGTATGTAATAATTACGTATGTGTTGTGTGTGTTGCAGGTGTTGGTTTTAAGGAATCATGGGATCGTAGCTCTTGGGGAGACCATTGAAGAGGCCTTTCACTACATTTACAACGCTCAATTTGCCTGTGAAATACAGGTAAAACTTTCTTAACTCTCCTAGACATTTACAGTTTATGGGGTTTTAGTGACTCTTTTTAAACATAAAGGTAAATGTGGCTAATAGAAAGTTTGGTGCTGATTGGATATTTCTGATGACTGTAAATCACTATACCAAGTTGTGTATGCAAGGCATCTTATAGGTAGGGCTGTAACGATACACCGAACCCACGATTCGGTTCGTATCACGGTTTATTTTTACGTGGGGGGTGGGAGAAAAAAATATATAATGTTTTTATTAAATAACATTTGAAAAATCTTTATAAACCTAACACCAACGAACAAGATTAACTATGCAAATTATTAACAATATAAATATCCATATATAAAATAAATAACTAGCCAAAGCTATAACACTTCTGTTTTCTTTGTAACAAAATACTGTTGAAAAACAAACAGAACTGAACTCCATTGTGGAGATGATTCAAGCATGTTGAAAATTCTTCTTCAATCAAGTTCTCTTACATTTACAAAGTAAATTAAAAGGCTACTGTTTTACACGTAGGTAACTGAGGCTTAAAGTTTTGGTAGCACATCTTGCGAGAAATGCACCCAGCTTGGTAATAGATAACCGTGCTCGAGCACACTGAGTAAATACTTGAACCCCTCGTTATCGACAACCGAAAATGGTTCCATATCCAGTGCCATAAAAATTGCAATTGCATTTGTAATTTTCTGTGCTCGCTCTGAATTCGCTGTAAATTTAGCTATTTTGCTAAGAAACTAGGTAGTGTAGGCTTCTGCTGGGTTGTTTTCTGTGCTGCAGCTAAATTGATTTCTGGATGGTGCCGTAAGGATATGCATCTACATGTTGGTTGTGTTGCCTGTCACTTGGGGAAGCTTCTTAAAGCACTTACTGCAAATTGTGTGGGTCTTGTCGACTACACGATTGCCATCCTTTATCTCCACCGGGTAGCCGAAATGTTGCCATACTGCTGACTTAAATGAGGAGGGAGGGTACGCAATCTCTGGGTTGGTTGCCATCTTTCCTCACGTTCTTCTTCAACTAGCTCAACTTTTGCAGGCAGGCGTCACATGATTGGAATAGTAGTCAGGGGGTGTAACATTATTATTATACTATTATTATTTTTATTTTTGGACAAAATAATTTTATTTATTTTTTTCAGTTTTTTTTGTTGGGTTAGTTTTGTTTTCTGTGTTTCGTATTCATGGTTTAATAGTTTCTTTTACAATTATAAGCTTCTATGATTTTTTGTTTTGTTTCGTTTTTTTGTTAGAAATTCTATGTTCTATGTATTGTTCAAGGTGTAAAACATTAACAAATTAAATGTAAATTCTACAACTCTTTTAACTTATAGGGAAAGTGCTGTGCAACAGAGGTTTACTGTTAAAATGAAATCATGGAAAATTCTACAGTCTTCTTTGGAAGTAGAATTTTAATAAACCGTTTTATAATAAGTTTGTATTGTTTACGAAATGTTGAATCTGCATGAGTCTTTAAGCTGATAAGACAGTCAATTTTCCATTTGTGTAAAATGCCTGCACCTTTCTCTGTAGGTGAATGCGTTCTCATGCGCTGGAGGAGTGGAGAACCTGATCGTCCTGGATCTGGAGAAGTTCAAGTCCCGGACACAGGGGGTGGCAGAAGCTGGGGTCAACATGGGCTCTCAGCACAAATGGAGGCTGGGAGAGCTGGAGTTCGAGTCACTCATGAGGATGCTGGACAACCTGGTGAGTGCCTGTGTGACACAGACACAGCAGAGCTACGCTTTAGAGCCAAAAACAGCCCAAATGACTGCTTACTACCAGACCAGCTGTGTTTAAGAGGATCACTATACTTCATCTTTTAGTCTTTTTCCACCCTCCTTCCTCTCATATTAGATAGACGTAAAAAGAGAGATTCTCCAGCCGCGCAGACGTGCTGTTTTCTCTCTCTCTGTCTATGTGAGATGAGGAGGAATGCAGGCATGTTTTCTGGGCTGCGGTTGAAGAATGGAGTGATGTGGAAGATGATAATGATACGGTGTGTCGCTCAGTGAGCCACCGTCACCAGCTTTCAATGAAGCCATGTGCTTTTCCTGCTTCTGCAAGAGAGCTGCAGCGTCTGGTTACATAATGTGCTCTAAACACAGACGGACCTTCAAAAAAGCCATTTCTTTCTGCAAAGTAATTTTCCAAGCAGTGGCTGATTATATAAACCAGTTTAGCAGAATAATTCACTGTTGACTTGGCATTTAAATGCTTTAGGAATAGGGCCATGTCCTTTTAGTACAAATAAATTTTACTTTTTGTAATTAAATATTCAATTACTGTGTGTGTGTGTATGTATGTACGGAAAGTATTCAGACCCCCTTTAAATTTTCACTCCTTGTTATATTGCAGCCATTTGTTAAAATCATTTTCCTCATTAATGTACACACAGCACCCCACTTTGACAGAAAAAAACTGAATTGTTGACATGTTTACAGATTTATTAAAAAAGAAAAACCGAAATATCACATGGCCCTAAGCACACAGCTAAATTAACGAAGGACTGGCTGCACAACAACTCCGCAACTGTTCTTGGTCAATAAGTATTTGATCACCCTGTGTTTTTGCAAGTTCTCTTATTTAGAAATCATGGAGGGGTCTACAATTTTCAGCATAGGTGCATTTCCACTGTGAGAGACAGAATCTAAAAAGTCACAGAAATCCGGAAGTCACATTGTATGATTTTTTTTTTTATATACAATTTATTTAGGAATTACTGTGTTAAATAAGTATTTGATCACTTGAGTAAAAAAAGAAAATTAATATTTGGCACAGGTTGCATTGCAGGAGGGAGGTTTCAGGGCTGTCACTGAGCAACACGGAGTTTCAGCTCCCTCCAAAGATAATCAATTGGATTTAGGTCTGGAGACTGGCTAGGCCACTCCAGAACTTTGATATGCTTCTCCTCAGATGGTCCCTGGCAAACTTCAGACGGGCCCGGACATGGGCTGACTTAAGCAGGGGAACCTTCTGTGTAATGCAAGATTTCATACCATGAAGTCTTAGTGTATTACTGATAGTAGCCTTGGAAACGATGGTACCAGCTCTCTTCACAGCATTGACCAGCTCCTGGGCTGATTCTTTACCATTTTTAGCATCATTGATACCCAGCAAGGAGAGATCTTCCGTGGGGCCCCAGTCTGTGCGACATTGACAGTTATCATTAGCCTCTTCCATTTTCTGACAATTGCTCCATCAGTTGTTCTTTTTTTCACCAAGCTGCTTGGCAATTGCACCGTAGCCCTTTCCAGATTTGTGAAGGTCTACAATTTTTTCTCTTGTGTCTTTTGACAGCTCTTTGGGATTGCCCATGTTGCTACTTAGATTGTGGCTGATTGTAGGGTGCACAGGTGTATTTATGACAGCTAATGACCTCAACGACCTTTAGATTATGTGTGCTACCTAAATAATGACCAGAAGTAAAGCCCTATCATATTTAGAATATCTGTGTTTCAGTACTGCCATCTTAAAAGTAGGGTTGTGAATCTTGGTTTCACAATTCAATGCAA
>JAUMHQ010000087.1:10566219-10582235 GCA_032361165.1 Enteromius paludinosus
GCTACAGTGTAATTCAGCTATACATCCGCGCTAAACTATCAAGGTGAAAGTCACCATAGCTTGCGTAGTATAGACACTCAACTTTGTGAATAGATTAACGGCAATATTTTTTTTATTGTGCGATAAGAGTCTCGCGTTAACTCCGATAACGGCCCACCACTAGTATATATAATATACTTTTATATATATTATATATATATATATATATATATAGTGGGTACGGAAAGTATTCAGTCCCCCTTCAATTTTTCACTCTTTATGTATGTTTATAGAAGCAATTAAATAATTTTAATAGATTTAAATATTTAAATAATAATGCTTTTACACTTATTCTGTATGTAGTAGTAATAAATACATTAAATCATGTATGTAGTATTTAATAAATGATTTCTAATGTATAAATTAATGTGTACGTGATATTTTGGTTTTATTGAATAATATTGTTATTGAAATGTTAAATTATGCAAATAAAAATGTCAAATTTTAGCAAGTTAAAGGCTTGTAACTACACTTATGAAAGCTTAAAATTAATTTAAGAATATTTATATAAATGTATTATTCATTCATTATAGATTCACAATAATTTATAAAAGGCCTTTGAATATTTGTTCTCAATGCAATGAAGTATTAAAAAAAAATATCTTTATAATTTATTGAATTTTGTTTACTTTTTACTTAATATTAACTAATTGTAGTAGTATTATTAGTACTATATATTAAAATATTATATTTTATAAGTTTGAATATTTGTGTATTTATAATTTAGTACATTATTGATTCTATCAGTATTTCTATTTATTGACTTATTTGTCGGTTTCCACTATCAAATACAAATTTGTGTTTCTCTCAGGGTTACAGGACAGGCTACACGTACCGGCACCCCATTGTGCGGGAGAAGCCGCGGCACAAGAGTGAAGTGGAGATCCCTGCCACGGTCACGGCATTCATGTTCGATGACGACGAGGCTCCACGCTTCCCTCTGAAGCTCCTGCAGCAGAGACAGCAGAGAGAGAAGACTCGCTGGCTCAATTCACCCAACTGTTACATGAAGGTGAATGTGTCGGATGGGGCAAACGAGGAGAACGGCCGCACCAAGACTATGGTGAGGCTCTCTGTTATGGTCAGCTGAGATTCGTGCAGGCCAGTTTTGAGAGCCTATTTAATGAAAAAAAGTAGTAAATCTTTCTTATCATTTGTGGATGAGCAGGTATGTGGTTATTTCCTGAGCGTACCTGACAGCAGATGAAATGAACCCGTGTTTCTGTCATCACAGAGACTTTTGAAGTAACTTGTGTCAGTGGGCAGTCTGACGCCAAACACAGTTCCCTCCTGACCTCTAGTGGTATTACAGCTTTGGCTGCATATTTAGGGCCCCATGAAATTATTCTGCATTCCATGGTTTTCGGTTCTGGATTTTATTTTAATGGTAAAAAGTAAATGGTGTTGATAAAATAGTCTAATTAATAGAAACAAAAAAATGCACAATTTGGAGACCTTATAACATCCATTATTTTTCCTCTGAATTCAGTTTTATTTTCTCTAAATTGTTTAATTATTTTGTAATTAATAAAAAGCATGTCTAGGTAATTGAAATCATGAAATATATCCAATTTATTTAAAGTTGAAAATATATATGTATTAGTGCTGTCAAATGATTAATCGCGATTAATCGCATCCAAAATAAGAGTTTTTCTTTACAATATATATGCGTTTATGCTGTGTTTGTTTATTATGTTTAAACTTCTTTTGGATGCGACTAATCGTGATTAATCATTTGACAGCACTAATATATATATATATTTATTTTTATTATTATATTTTTTTTAATTGAGTACTAAGAAATACTGTAATAATTCTGTACTAAAGCTCGTTTTCTTACTCCTCCTCTGCAGTGGATGAAGTCAGATGACGGTGGAAACGCCAGCGGGACTCCGATCCGAATTGAAGATCCCAACCAGTTTGTTCCTCTGAACACAAACCCCAATGAAGTCCTGGCGAAGAGAAATAAGGTGAGTTAAGAGTGCGATCAGACTGTTTAAAACTCGCTCGAGCACCTTTTTTTAAGTCATCTCAGCTCGGTAAACTTCTATAGATGACTGAAACATTACAATAAATCCAATTTTTGTGCTCACACTAGCTCCAAAAGCAAAAGCAAAAAAAATCTATAAAAAATCTAGTGAAATTATTACTTGTGGCATTTCAAAACATTAGTTTCTTTCTTCTGTTGAACACCACAGATATTTGGAAGAATGTTTATAACCAAACAGCTACTGGTAGCTTATTAACTCTCATTAAATTAGTTTTCTACACAATGGAAGTCAATGGTTACTGACATTTTTTTTTTTCCCCACCTGATGAACGATGAAAACATGGACAGCTGTGTGTGACACTTAGATCATTATGTTTATGTCACTAAGTCTTAAGTGCTTTCTCATGATTGTTTCAGATTCGTGAACAGAACCGGTTCGACATGATGACAGCCGGGCCACAGTCTCAGCGTCTGGCAGGGATTGTGGTGGAGAGACCACCGGTAAGTGGCAGAGCGACATAAACACAGACACCCCGTGTCACTAGGGGGTGCCAGATCCTCTCAGAGACTGGTGCTGAATGAGCATCAGTTTGTAAGAAAAGGACCAAAGCAGGCTCTTATGATGCTCTGTTTCTCTTTTTAAGGGACAGTCATCAGTCCAGGTAAAATCCCAGGGGGTTTCGTTTTGTTTTTGTCGCTGTTTTTTCATTTTTGAAATATCTGCATGACTCACATCGAAGTCTTGTAGTTTTGGATTTGCGGTTTTCTCACTTCATATTTTGTGTTTTAATGTTAGAGGATTTGTGACATGGGTGACACTTTGTATGAGCCTGTTTTTAGAATACATTTATAATTACACTGTTCCTAAGGCATTATAATGAATGCATTATGCACTATAAATAACTTTTTAATATGCTGTATCATCCCCTTAAAAAACATGAGTTTTAATATGTCATGATATTTTCTTATTTGTGATTTATAGCTTATAGTAAGAGTATGATCATTTATTTTAGTTATGGCGAGAAATGAGAAACAGGAAGTGTCTAATATCGTCCATATACATTGTCTGATTTTGATCAAACTTCTGGGATGTGTTCGATGCTTGATGCCGATCGCATATATATGTGATTATTAGGAGTCAAAGTTATAGCGCCACCAACTGGCAGCAGGTAGTGTGTCGTTTTCAGAATGCTTTGAATTCAGCATCTTATTTTTACTCTTATTTGCTTCAAACTTCATCAGAATAATTAAAAAATACGGCCGATGTAAAATTGTTGATTGAATATTGATACCATAAATGCTGTTTTCATTTGCAACTTTGTTTTCTGTGTTTTTGAGACAGATAACATGCTTGGAATGACATGAAACTAAATACACATATCAATATTAATGATAGTTAGACACTGGCAAAAGCTCATAAATGGGTGTGAAGCACACTCTACAGCGCCTCAAAAGGTCTTTCCTACAGTCACCAAACTCTGTAAATATATTGTTCTTATCAAGACAACTTTCTATTTTACACTTATTAGCTATGACCAACAAGAAGTCTGCCATTTTGGTTTGAATGGTCCAATCATCCAAAAACTTGGTGTGGGATTTTGAATACTTCTTTCTGGGAATCCAAGCCTAATTTTGGCATGTTGGAAATATACTGAGGAACTTAAATTGCGAATTTTAAGAAAATTAAAACTATCAGATTAAAAAAATGAGAAGTTAAGGCTAGGTAATACCATTGAACACTAGACGGAGGTGCAGGATTACTAACTCTCTGTGCGTCACAGTGAAAGTTAATGCATAGAATCAACGTTAATATACATTTCAACGTCTCTGACTGATAGTAGAAGAAATCTTTTAACTCTGGCTGTTTACTGCTCAGCTCAATTAATTAGAATAAGAAAAATATGCATAAAATAAGTTCATATTTTAATGGTAAAGTAGTTTTATATAATTATTTCACAAATGCTTATATATAATTTAAAATAACTTTTAAGAATAGTTGGAGATCATAAAAAGCTTTGGTGACAGTTTAAAATACTGGTTAACATGAATGCATTAACTAGCACAACTAAATATGAACATAATTTATATTTTACGTCATAGCTAACATTAAACTTATTCATGTCATGTTAATTCATGGTACATAAACGAATATGACAACACTTACATTACATAATGAATTACATTTGAAACAACTTTAATTAACATGAATAAATATATAATCTTTGTTCATGTTAACTAGTGTAGTTAAATATAGTTTTAACATTAGCTAATTCACAAATGACAAACTAAGTATGAACAATACATTTTTACTGTGTTTATTTGTTTTGGTAAAAGTTACTGATGTACATTAAATATGCATGTTAAATAATAATGCAGAAGTCAGTTGTGCACATAATATTAACTAAGATTCACAAACGCTATCTAGATATTGGTCACGTTAACTTGCGTAATGTTAAAAAAACAAAAAAAAATCTAGAGAGTGACTAACATTAATAATATATAATTACTTTAAGTGAATTAATATAGTTAATGTTAATAACTGAAATCTTTTTGAAAGTTTTACCAAAGTTTTATGCTTCGTTGTGTGTGTGTCTGTGTGTGTCTCTTAAATTCAAACTGCCAGAGGGTAACTGTAACTGCATGTGTCTGCTTTGTTCTCCTGATGCCACCGGGCGAGGGCCTGTCATCGCTGCTTGCAGTTATATTTTCAGGTGAAAGTGTTAGCTAGCTTTCACTAGCCTCAATGTTAGCCTCCCACCAAACACTTAAACAATACTCAGCCCCTAACCACTCAAAAGATGTTACTGGTAGAAATAACAAAGCTAGTACTAAATACTATTACTTGAACATTAAACACAAGTTTGTCTTTTGTCATTTCTGCATTGTCACCAGTTAATAAAGGATAGTACAGGCTGCTGACCTGTGGCTGACGAGCTTTGGCTTGGAGATTTATGCTGACTTCAGACTGCACTTTTTCAAAGTAGTCACGTTACAGATATTTTCATACTGGGTCATCATTCAGTCGCTGCTGTGTTGACACTACACGATAGATCGGTGACAGGGGGGTTCAAACTGCATGACTTTACAATAAGAAGGATCGCAGACAACTTTGTCTCACTGCCAAACACGCGCGAGAAGTGACACGGAAACAACGCGAGGTCACGTGTGCAAAGACCGGAGCTCTCACGTGAGGCTGGGATTATTATTAAAAATTATAGCATGTGCGCTCATTTGCAACGAAAAGAAGATTATAAAGGAGGATATTTACCTTCAATACCTTCGTAACTCCTCCCCCAACATCCCGCTGCCCTGGATGGGGCTCTCTCGTTGGCTGTAGGTAATCGCTGATGTTATTCAGTCAGAACACATTTCACACGGCATGATTATGAATCGCAGACAGGTCCAGATATTTCACTTGCCTAATATCTACGGGTGTCGGCGATTCTCTAAGATCGCGTCTTTGATTATTCACGTTGTGTGACTGTCACTCGCGTGAACGAGCATGTGATTTTGGGCATTTTTTCGGAACCTGACAGCGAGTCAAAATCAGGGCCAATGTGAGCCTGACCGATCTGGGCCGGTCATACAAAAAGATCGTCCGATTCCGATCACTAGCCCGTCGATCGGTGCATCTCTATTTTTAATTAATTAAAAATACAGGCTTCATACAAAGTGTTACCGTGACTTGCTTTGCTGTTGAATGCTCAGTCATTAAGACATCTGTGTGTTTGAGTGGTTTCTGTCGTGGTTTCATAACTGAGAAGCGCTTCGAAGCTCTTATGTTGTGTTCTGTGCTTTGCAGCCGTATATGGGCGATGGCGAGGAGCAGACGGGACCACTTCCTCCAAACCCCTTTACCGAGCTGAGCGAGAGAGAGCTGCAGGACTACCAGAAGCGAGTAGAGTGGCAGCAGCTTGGAGTAGACGGTAAAACACGCTCAGCAGGCCCTCACACCTTAGATAATATATACCTGAATATGTGAGGACATGTATTATCTTATTTAGTAAGGGCATGTTAAATGGACCAAAACTGACAGTTAGAAAGGTTTCCATCGCAAATAAATATGTTTGAATTTTCCTAATCATTAAAGAATCTTGAAATAATGGAAAATATTAATTAATAAAAAATAAATGCTTCTTGGGTGGGCACTGAGAGCATATCAGATGATTTCTGAAGGATCATGTGACACTGGAGTAAAGGATACATTTTATGGCTGTTCTACATATACAGTAAATGCATAATGAGATACACGTTATGTGTTTATTACCATATAAATACGTGTATCTCTCTCATTATGCACATTCATATAAGTATGTTTTATGTACTTAAAAACCAATACTAAAGGTTCAAAAGAACAGCATTTATTTAAAATGGGAATCACAAAAAAATTATATTTTTAAGTTTATTCACATATAAAAAAGTTCTTTTTGAGTGTTACTATTTTTACTGTATTTTTGACCAAATAAATCCAGGCCGTATGAGAGAAATCCAAAAAATTAACTCCTAGGGATGCAACAATTCACTCACGGTGCAATGTATTTCATAAAAGAGTAATATATAATAAATAAATGTAAAAAAATCCCTTCAGGCTTTGTGCCTGTGCTCTTTTAATTTCAAATCGAAGGCATTTTAACGGCAATACAAATAGAAAAGATGCACACGTGCAGCATGAGCAGTGTTTGATTAAAATAAAGATTACATCATTTGAAGCCAACTACATTATCTTTGAAGCTATACGACAAAACATCTGCACTAAACACAGCAGACGGGCTGAATGAGACATTCTGGCAGCAGGTGGCGCTTATAGAGATGCAAAGCTAGTGCATTGTTACATCCCTACTAACCCCAAACCTGTAAACAAACTGGTGTAAACTAATAAAGAAGGACCACTGTGATGCATGAGACCTTGCTTTTAAGAACACCTAATTTCCTGTTCCCAAAGTCACACATGTATATGTGACCCAGTCAATGCTAATGGTATAACTGAAAATCAGTACAGAACTAACTTGAATGCTGTAACCGTGTCTCGCATGTTAACCTGTCTACTTGTCTAACTGTTTGTCTCTGTGTGTTCACTAACTGACTGACTCCTGCAGAGGAAGAACAGCTCACGTCAGATGACGCTTCCACACTCTCTCAGTCAGTGTCTCCACAAAACACTCCCGCTAAAGAAGGTATAGCACATGGAAAAAGAGTTGGCTGTCTCACCTCACCTCTGACCTGTGTGTGTGTGTGTGTGTGTTACGCAGCTTCAAACCGCAGTATGTTAACATACCATGTCAATATTAGCTGCAAATGTTTACCAGGGTTGCTAGGCAACAGTTCAAGAGAAAAAAAGAGAGAAAACACTGGGAAATTCATTATACTGAATCAGTTCAGACTGTATGCTAAAACATTTACCCCCAGTTTCACAGACAAGGCTTAAGCTAGTCTCAGACTAAATTTGCATGTTTGAGCCGTCTCAGATGAAAATATCTTGCTCTGACATATCTTAAAACATGTCCCTGTCATTGTTCTGTGTTAAGATGCACACCTGTAAGGCATTTTTATAAAAGTTGCTTAAATATCTTAATTTAACTAATGCCTAGTCCTGGCTTAAGCTAAGCTTCGTTTGTGAAACCGGGCCTTAAAATCAGTAATTGAAGGAAATCTGGAATAAAATTACGTTAAAGTATTACATGAAAAACATCAACTTTGACATACTTTCATCGTTTTTATTAATTTGGCCAGTTTGGTCACGGGCTGCTGTCTGAGGGCAGAAGGAAAGGAAACGTTAGCGTGTGCTCTCATGTTTATTCAGGTGTAGTTTACTAGAATAACTAGAGCTACAATCATGATTTAATTTTTTTTACATTTTGAGCAACGCTGAAATAAAAAATATAAGTACTACATGAAAAATGTAAAAATATGTAATTCTATAGTTATGAATATTTTTAATAGTTTTTGTTTAGTTTCAGTTTTTATTTAATTTTTTATTATATTTATATATATATAATTTATTTGGTTTTTTTTTTTACTGTTATTTATTTTACTATAATAACTACATTAACTAGAGCTAACACCCTTCATACATATATATATATTAGGGGTGGGCAAAGATTAATTTAATTAATTTTTAAATTATTCTAGATGGCTCATTGTAACTGCCAAAGGCATCCAGAATATGTGTGCTACCTAAATAATGCCCTATTCGGACGGGACTAGTTTTACAGGGGGCCGTTAGAGAATGTTTTGTTTAACAGACTTGGTGATTGTAACCCCATCCGAATCCACCATGTCTGTGTTTTTTCTGTGTATTTCCGTCCGAATAGGGTGCAATTCGGCTAGGTATACATCCGCACAAAAATATCAAGGTGAACGTCATCATAGCTTGCGTAGTATAGACTCAGCTCCCAACACAACTTTGTGAATAGATTAACGGCAATATATGTTTGTTTGTTTGTTTTCAGTTGTAATTTACTACAGTAATACTTCTGGTAACTAGGAGAAAAACATAATTTAAGTAAAGCTGGTAAAATAAAATATTACATGAGAATATTAAATGAGAAACACAAAACAAAAACAGATGTTGCCTTGGCTAACTAAAAAGGAATCAGAAGTTGATGTACTGTCATTTTAAAAACTAAACATTTTAATTAAAACTAAATAGAACTTAAAAAATTGCGGGGGGAAATATATGTAATGAAATTATTCAAATCAAACTGAAAAGTGAAAATATGAAGATAAAATTGAATTTAAAATATAAATGCATTAAAAAACACAATAACATAAATGTTTATTATGAACTGTCCTGCTGCTTGTGAAAGTTTCTGTTGCAGAATATGTTGCTGGGTGTTACCTTTCTTTTCTGTTGGCTTAAAAAAAAACAACCAATACCTGATATTCCCATTTATAAGAGTACATTAAAGTTGACTACACAGTAGAGACCTTTACATAAACTGAAGATGAAGCGTAATATAAGCATTCTGATAAACTGATATGCGTTCACACACACACACTCACATACATGGTGGGATAAAATGTAGTGTTGGGTGAAGAAACAGGAAGCGTTTGCCCCAGTCACTCTGTACCTGTTGCATTAAAATCAACCAGTTACTCAACCAGATGTATTTCATGAGCCGTGATGAACCATAAGTAGGCGACACGTTTATCCGGTAGAGTAGGACACACTCGAGCCAGAACGTGTTGCCCCAGAGCTGCTTGTAATGATGATGCAATGGTTTACTTATGAAACTTTGGGCAGTACGAGTGCAGTTGAGGATGTAACGTTCAAAAAACAAAAAGCTTTGTATTAAATATTCCAAATAAATGTTGTCAGTGTATAATTTAATGAAATATTATATATTTATTTATTTTAATGTAACAGTAACATTGTAGCATATTTTGAAATCTGTTGCTTTTGTTTTTAATAATTAGTTTAGCGTTTTTGAAATACAACGATGCAAAAAAACAGACCCCACAAACAAGTCTAGCATATAAAAAATAATATTAGCACATTTCAATCATAAGCATCTATTTAATTTTTTAATAAAATGATGTTCTAGCACAACAATAGAATAAACCATCAATGTATCCATGTTACAACTTAATCATTTTAGTGTATTCTCTTATTTTAGTTTAATAAAAAAAAAAGTACACCATAAATAAAAATCACAGCAGACAATTTCTAGTCAATAAAAGTCAGTAGCAAAACTTTGTTTGTTAGAATAATTGTAACTTTAAATGTGATTAGTGTACTAGTCAGTTTTTCTAATATAATTATTATACAATAATTAACCAGAAAAAATTCTGTAACTTAATAATAAAGAGTTTAATAATCATCATTACATAATGTTTTTAATTGTTACTGTATAATTTACTACTAATACAGTTAACCACCATAAACAAATGAGAATCATTAGCACAAGCAAACATTGATTCATTTTTTATCGCTCCTCACACAGAGAACCACACCGGTGTGATGCTGAATGGTAAAGACAAGCACGGCGATGAGGATGAGCTCATCAAGCGTATGAGTCAGCTGACCACCAGTGTGGAGAGTGTAGAGATCAGTGTGCGCTCGGGAGAGAAGATCGAAGAGGCCCTGACACCTGAGAGTTCACCCTCCAAATCACCTAACAAGAAGAAGAAGAAGTTCAGAACCCCGTCCTTCCTCAAGAAGAACAAAAAGAAAGAGAAAGTGGAAGCCTAGAGGACGGAGAGTGTCTATGTCTGTCTTTGTTTGTCCTTTTACGTTTTTTTTAAGCTTGTTTTATAAAAAAACAAGGCACGCTATTTTGGGAGTCGGTCAATAGATGGAGCAACACCCGTTTTTAAAAGTCGTGCCATGATTGAGTTTTAAACAGGTGGAGAAGCGAGGGAAACTCCTGGGAAACTGGCTTCACCGACCTGATGAACTGAGAATCTATAAGAATTTGATCTCGTTGATGACTGCATCATTTTTTTTTTTTCATACTGTATGTTTATTCGATTCTCATGCAGACCTTTTATGAGCCCCTTTTCTATCCGTCATCTCTCGTGGTGTCAGTTCCGCTCACGTCGTTTCTCCAGCTGCAGAGGAAACGCTTAAAGAATCACACTGGAAACCGTTCGGGGGTTGTGTTTTAACAGGGTTTGTTTTATCTTCTATCATTTACACTGCCTGCGATCCTGTGTCACTTCAGTCTCCAGTCTGTACGAAAACAGCTAAACAAAAACAACAAAAGCAGAGCAGTCACGTTTTAGTGAGCATCATCTCATGAAATATTTGAACCTTTTTTTTATTGGAAAACAATTCTGTTTTTATCCATAATTTTTTTTACTTCTTTCTATACTTTTTAACAACGAAAAAAAACAACAACTGCATGTTTTGCTAGGCTGAATTTATATGGCTGATAACGTAGCGGTGCCTGACTTCTCGTAGCTCAAATTACTAAACACATGTAACGCAAATATATGAAAACTGGAGTGACAAGATACATATGTGTGTATAAAATATATAATATTTTTGTGCTGCACTTTTAAATGTGGTATATATAAGAAAAACTAATGCTGTCAAACAATTAACTGTGATTAATCTATCCAAAATAAATGTTTTTGTTGATGTGGTATATGTGTGTGTATTATATATATATATATATATATATATATATATGCATACACAAACACACACACATACATGGTATATATTTTTTAAATATTTATATTCCTAAAAATTATATTTAAAAAAACAAAAACTTTTTTCTTAAATATATGCATGCATATGCATTTGTATATACATTATTAAAAAAACACAGTATACACATTATGTGAACAAACTTTTGTTTTGGATGCGATTAATCATTTGACGGCACTAAGAAAACATTACAAATGAAGATCGTTTCAGCATCTTAGACAAATAAAAGGGTGGAGAAGGGAAACTTCTTAATGTGTAAGGAAAAAAATATATATATTTGTAAACTGTATTTTTAAAGAAGTTCTGGTTCTCACGGGGTCAGCGGTAGATTAAAATATTCTGTTCGGTTGGGATTCTCGTCACATTCTGGGCCTTTATAATGCGACATCATTCATTATGTCACCTTGCGGTCATCCCATAATCATCCAAAGCATCAGTGTTATGAAGCTTTGAGGAACGGCGTTGTACAGTGTGTTTTGTTTTAGTTTTTTGCGTCTAAAACTCGATTGATTTACTCATCTTCCCTCTGCCACCTCCGGTTCCCGTGAGCTCAGAGGTGGCTCGATTTTGCCCGTTTCATCCCACGAGATGACGCTTCGTGGACAGAACGTACACCAAAAGCTAATCTCTTATGATTAAGATTTGCCATTTGACCTCAGTTTAGGCCTCCATTAGGCCCGAATGTGGTCGTCTCGTGGGAGGAGGAACGACTGAGAGAAAGAAAGAGAGAGAGATATGTATATCCCAGCGGGCAATGTGAAGTACTGGCTTGGGCACGGAGAGAGAGACCGACACTTCTAAGCTGTGTAAATAGCATGTGCTTTTGAACGCGGGCCAGGCATTGGATTAAAATGCATTTAAAGGTGCGAGGGAGGGGCGGGAACATTAACTTGTTTTTATTGCTTTAAAGTTTTCTTATTTTGGCTCAATTTTGCTTCGGTTTCTATTGCGCATTGCAGTTTTTGGGAAGCGTTAACTGGAATGTGCATCACATTCTCTTTGATTTTTGTTGTTCGTTTTACCCCTTCAAACCGTTTTTCGCACCTTGTTTTACTAATGCCTCACTGTTAGTCTGTGGTTCAGAAAGCCTTTGGCATGCGAGTTTGAGCCGAGCCACTTTGTGACCTGTGAAATCGTATATAAATGGTTTATCTAACTGACTTACTTTTAGATGTATTGCTAATCAGTGTAAATGCACAAATAAACTATTTTAAGAAGCAAACGCTGCACTCGTCTGTGGGGGACGCAAACATGCATTTCACTCCATTTCTGCATGTGTCATTCATTGCTTTTGCTCAGTTCTTCGTACACAACCATTTTACAGTTACGAAATGCACATTTTAACTGAAAGGGGAACATTTGAGGTTAGTTTACCTGGAAAATAATGTTTACTTGCCCCTCGTGTGGTGAGATTTGTATCTGTGGAACACAAAAGCAGAAATTTTTAATGTTCACAGTGCTGGCCATAAAATACAGTCCACCAAAAATGCTACAAATCCAATGAAATGTATTTTTTGTCTGATTAATCATACTCAAGATAAAAAATGTTTTCTCATTTCATCACATTGTACTATAATGTAATGACTTTTTTTTTTTTTTATCAATTTGCACAAGTATTATGTTTTTGGAACTGATTGATCACAGGTCTCATTGATCCGATTTCATATATTAAAAAATGCCAAAATTATTGACGACAAAACTTAAACCGAAATGAAAATCCTGTGGTTGGTTAATCACTCCCATGTCGTTCCAAACCTGTAAGACCTTTGTTCATCTTCACAACGTAGATATTTTTTCAGAAACTCGAGAGTTTTCTGACTTTTCATAGACGGCAACACAACTGACACAATTTAAGGCCCTGTAAAATAGTGAGGATATTAAAATAAATCAACCGTAATTTTATAAAGTTACGAGAATACTTAGCTTTTTGTGTGCAAAGAAAACTAAAATATGACTTCTCTTCGCTTGTGTATTAATGTTCTTGAGATCAAAAAGATTCATGCCATATTTGGTAATAATATAGCAAAAAAAAATTTGGACTGGTAGCACCAAAAAAATAAAGTCTAGAGATGTTGAACTTCTTGAGCATCACATTTTTAAGATGCCATGTCATGCACAAGAAAAAGGCATTAATGCAACGGTCAAACATGTCTTTCAAGTGAAAGTTTTGGCAGAAATGCTGTGGGAAAACATTTCGTTTAACATTAACAGCATCACTGTCATCGCCAATATTACCGCTATATTGCAGTTACCCTTATTACCAGTCATCTAAATTCATAAAAAAACATTCAAATGGCAGTTGCATTAATGTTTTTTGTTTTGTTTTGTTTGTTTCTTCACCAGATTTGGAGAAATGTAGCATTACATCACTTGCTCAACAATGGATCCTCTGCAATGAATGGGTGCCATCACTATGAGACATCATAATAACCCACACCACTCCAGTCCATCAGGTCTTAAGAGAAAAGCTGTATGTTTGTCTATCAAAAACCATATAGCGAACTTGCTTCTGGCCAAAATATGAGTCCATAATGTTTTCTCCGGCGCCCATTCACTACAGAGGATCCACTAGTGAGCAAGCAATGCTACATTTCTCCAAAACAATCTTGGATGACCTGAGGATGAGTAAGCCGTCAGCTAATTGTCATTTTTGGGTGAACAGGATGTGGTCTCAAAAATGTGTGAACATATGGGCTGTGCTTTTCTTACTTTCAGTTCTGGGATCTGACACAGCAAAACATGTTCACAAAATATCATGTGTATGTGGTGCACAACCGCAGCACTTGTTTCCCGTCACATTTATGTATGAAGCACTTTTAACGGAAAACCAAGAGACCAGCCCTGCTGCAGGAAAAATTCCCTCTTTACATAAAACAAAACAATGCTTTCACTTTAAAAATATGTAGAATTTTTTTTTTTTTTTATCCATATATTAACAAGTGATGCTCAGTGTTAAGAAACCTAGTCTGTTCTTCACTTTAACCTCTCTGAGAATGAATATGCATCTGATTTCTTTTGCACAAGTGACAGACTGTTCATCTGAAAGCGGACGCTTCACTATTGTGTTTGCATTGATGTGCCTTTCACCTAAAATATATGCAACAAATTCCGTATCCAGACACTGGTGTGATTCACTAGTTAGTTAAACTGTGGGCGATTGAGTCAGTTGGGCAAGTCCCTAATGCTCAGCGTGGGTTAGCTCTGATGTTTGAGGACACTGAGTGGTCAGAAGGAGGTTGGTTGGACATGGGTTGTTTTACAAGCCACATTTGCTTTTGTTTTCCCTGCTCATCTAATTTGATTCTTCTCAATCGTCTCATTTAACTTTGAAAGCCATAGAATAATGCCGGCCTGAGGGTGAGACCTATGCATAGTGAAACTAGTGAAAAACATTAGCCTCTATAGTGACCCAAATGTTATCAGCCTTGTGACTTATTTTGCCCATGAAAATGAATGTTTTGAAGATGTTCTGGTTGTATATATAGCATCAAGATTAAAAGGAAAATGAAGAAAAGAGGCCTTGTGGTTTTTATTGTTTTGTTTTTCCCCCCTTTTCTTCGTGTGACGTTATTGGAAAAAATAATAAAGTTGTTATTTTTAATATTATTCATAATAAACTTACACAAATTACACACACACTTACCTACAGAAATATATATAATGCTAGTGCTGTCAAATGATTAATCGGTTCCAAAGTTTTTGTTTAAATTGCGCATACTGTATATATTTACTATTTATATACAAATGCATGCACATACATAAGCACATAAAATATTCACAAGTACATTTATGTATTTATATTCTTGTTTAAAATGTAATATATTAACAGTGCCCTCCACTAATATTGGCACCCTTGTTAAATCTGAGCAAAGGTAGCTGTGAAAATAAATCTGCATTGTTTATCCTTTTGATCTTTTTTTTATTCAAAGAATTCACACAATTCTATCCTATCAGTGAAGTAAAACAAGTGAAAATGGGGAGAAATTATTGTGATAAAAAAAAAAAAAAATTCTCCAATACTTGTTCCCCACAATTATTGGCACCCCTAGAATTGTTTATGAGTAAAATATCTCTGAAGTATATTCCCAGTCATATTCACAATGTTGAGCACTCCAGGGTGATTATGACATGAAATTATCCAGCCATGGTTTCTTGTTTAACAGAACGATCAGTCAAATAGCCCCTACTTCAGCACATGTTGTTCAGGAGGGTTTAAGAAAAATTCTCCTCACTCATCCAAAAACAATCTCCAGCATGTTCAGTTGTCAGACAGGACTGGAACTACAAATGAGACTGGCTTCTATGATCAGATTAAAGTTAAAAAAGGCCTTTTTAGCAGCAAACACTCAAGATGGGTTTGGTGAACACAGGGATAAAAAGTAGTGCATGTGTACAATGAAATATACTGCTGTGTTTTTAATGTTGTGGGCCTATATTTCTGCTGGAGGTCCTGGACATCTTGTTTAGACACATGACGTCATGGACTCTATCAAATACCAACAGATAACAAATCTAAAACTGACTGACTCTTAGACATTTTATATTGGGCCATGTTTGGGTCTTCCACTGGGACAATAATCCAAACACAAACATCAAAATAAAGAAGAATTAGTCACTGAGCACAAAATGAAGCTTTTGCCTTGGCTCTACCAGTCCTCTGACCTGAACCCTGCAGAAAAAGAGTGAGCTGAACTAAAGAGGAGAAGCACCATCATGGAGCTGGTATTCTGAAGGATCTGGAGAGATTCTGCATGAAGGAGTGCTCTCTTTTCTCTTATCAGGTGTTCTCCAAACTCTTCAGGCATTACAGGAGAAAACTCAGAGCTGTTATCT
>JAUMHQ010000087.1:10585108-10602043 GCA_032361165.1 Enteromius paludinosus
AAGCCAGGTTTATTTCAGTTAGTCTGACTTATTGCCAGTTCATTTGGTTTAAAATAAGTCGGAATATCTGCCAAAAGCCTGGCTTATTTGGTAAACTTGTTTTATGGAACAGACCCCAGTTTTGGTGATAAAATGTTTTGGTTTCGTTTTGTTTTTTTGTGGGGGAAGACTAATCTTGTGGCAGTTTTCAGATGGAGTTGATGGAATAAAAGAATAAAAAAGGTCATTTTGAGTTTAGATTTCCAAAATTCTGACTTTTTTCTTACAATTCTGATATTATATCTTAACTCTGATAAGAAAATTCAACTTGTCATTCTTTTCCTCATAATCATGGTTTTAAACCCTTCTGGCTGTTTTCTTCCCCTTAGAATTGACAAACTAGCAACTGTTGATTGAGTTAAATCGAGTTATAAAGTCCAAACTAGGAGTTACAAACCTTGTGACAAGAAATTCAGAATTGTAATTGTAAATGTTATGTAAAATGTTAAACTAGTACATCTAAATAGTAGGTTTAAATATTGTTTAAATAATATTTATGCTTTAAAAGTATACATTTGTGTTCAGTTTCAAATGACGTCTTTAATGATAGTATTCCAAAAAAAATGATTTGCATCCCGATTCTTACATCGAAAGGCAATATATCCATAGTAGAGCTGTCAAATGATTGGATCGCATCCAAAATAAGTTTTTGTTATAATGCATGAGTGTGTGTTGTGTATATTTATTATGTATATATAAATTTAACATGCACATGTATATATTTATGAATATTGTTGTTTATATATGAAATGTATTTATATTAGTGCTGTCAAATGATTAATCACATTAAACTTCGTTTTTTTTAATTTACATTATATATGTATGTGTACTGCATATAGTTATGTATATGTTTGTATTTATATACACATAATAAATGGAGTACGTATACACGAATAAACACTTTATTTTGGATATGATTAGATGCGATCATACATTTGACAGCACTAAATTATATACCATATAAAATATTAAAAATGTATTTATAAATGTATACATCTGACAAAAATTTATAAATATTTTCTAAATATATACTGTATGTGTGAGTATTTATAAATACGTATATTATGTAACCAAAAACGTTCCTTTTGGAAGCAAATAATCATTTTACAGCACTAATCCAAAAGTATGTATATGCCACTCTAAATAAATATTTTTGCATACCTTAGTAATTTTGTTATCTTAGTACATTAGCATTTTCATAATTTATGCCAACAGAAATGCAAAACTCTATTTTTATCATGGCTAAAGGTCTTCGGTAAGTTTTTATTTGACGTACATTGATCAGTCAGAATTGTCCAGAACTGTTCACATTTTAATAGCTATTTTACAACAGCTTTGTTTTATAATTAGAGGTAAAGCGTGCAAGTCCAGTTAAGCTGGGACAAAAATTTGCCCCAGTCAGACTGTAATGGCCTCAATCCGAGTCAATTTCAAAGAGAACAGAAGCTTCTTGAATTGAAGCCAAACAGATCCAAAGCCATGTCAGCAATGCGATGATAAACACACTCCCATCAGCCTTCTAAATGAGGACAGGCCGCCATGAGATTGGATTTAGAAGGAATGACTTTGCAGCAAGGCTCTAGGAAGCTAACTCGGCGCTGGGATCTGGCTCAGTCTTTATCAGTCCCTCTCTGCCTCTTTCCTAAATCTGATATTAAAAAGGGATTAAGGCGCCGAAACAACACCACCAATATCCAACTGCATCTCTTCCTCCCTTTACCAGCCAAGATGGTTCACACAGAATGCAGTGGGGGGAAATAAAAAAGATGGAATCATGCATGTCACCCGTGTGACGGCCGGCTGCCAAGAATGGAGGGAGGGGAGCAAAGAGAAAGAGCGGAGAGGGAAAAGCATGAGATCATATTTAGATTCATTTTGTACCTGTTGGTTCTCTCTTTCCTGTAACGCAATACTGTGAGAGCCGCCCTGTCCTGTGAACTCTCAGGATATCTTAGCGTGCACAACGAGGACCGATTGGCTGTCTAATCCGGGACGACCCTGTGTCATAACACACACACACACTGGCCTCCTTGTGAGATAAGCCCATTGTGCGCATGTAATGCATCAGTCTCAGGGCAACTATATCGAGCAGTAGGTCACACTGATGCCTTTGTGTTTCTCGAAGGGAGAAAAACAACCATTCATTAGTAACCTGACTCTGCTGTGTAACATGTTCTGAGGTCTATGCATTCTTAGGAAACGATTCTGGGTATTTGTGTCACTAGATCAGTGGTTCTCAAATTGTTTCACTTTAGGACCCAGATTTTACTCTGGACATTAAGAGGCGAACCAACCACTACCAAAATTGTTCAGTTGGAAGTGGCATTTTAATAGTTGCATGTTCATGGCAGCCAGTAACCATGATGGAAATCCAGTTTGAATTTGATGCAAGCTGTCTTTTGTAACCTGGTAGATGGTTTCTTGCAGGTTGGTTAACCAGTTACTATGTTCTGTGAATGTGTTGCATGTTTTGACATGTTTTTTTTGCTGGTCTAAATGGGTTATAAGCTGATCGAAGTTGGTGATAAGATGGTATACAACACCAATGGATCTGCTGCAGTAGCAAAAAACACTCGATTTGATTTTTTAAGAACAAATTCATAAAGCATATTTCGTTACCTTTTGAAACTAGAAATGGATCAATTTGAGCAGATGATTTTACCATCGCTGTTACTGACAGAGCGCACTTCCAGAGTACATCCAGCATCAGGCTCATATTCGCAATCTCAACCATATTCTCAATACTATAATTTTAATGACTTCATATTCAATAGTTTCATCACTAGCAGCTTATTCCCGACATTCAGCATCAAATGGCAGTGACATTTATATTTTATTGCGTAGAGTAATCACTCTGCATTAAAGCCATTCAAAGGAAGGCACGTCCTGATTTTGCTAAGTACTATGTGTCCCTATGGTCAACATACTTTGACTTTTTGGAGCATAGAGGCTAGATTGAACAACTAAAGATCAACAGTAAAAGTCCAATTTTAACCTTCAAGAAAACCTCAATTTAATTTTGCTACCATGTTCCAAAGCTAAACAGCTAAAATTTTCCAGTAATAAATAAAAAAACCACACAAAAAATGTTTATCTGTATTGGAAGTGGACACGTTATTTAAGTCTGACTCATATTTCCCTTTACCTATTGCAGTTTTGTTCAGTTTTCAATTATGAGGACCATATCACACCCACACTGGCATCCGTCTTAATTTGATTAGCTCCTACAAAGTGACAGATGAATGGACCACAAGCGAGTGACATGACATGACTAAACTGGAAAGCTCCCTTTATAAACAAATCTGTCAGCAAGTGCTCGGCTTAGCTAGGGTGATTATGATGGTCAAGTTCTAGATTTGTCATGTTGTTTTCTTGCAGGGTAGATAGGGTGTAAGACTTGAGAGTGAGATGGGTTTTCTTGACGACGGATATCAGCCTTCCGCCTTTGACCATACTGACCCACTAGCACCAGGTCACTGTGTCTTGTCACTTCGTCAGAAACACGTGTCTGATTTAACAAAAACCATTTCAACTGTGAGAGATAATGAAACAAGGACAGAAATATGGTTAACTAAAAAAAGCCACATTGAGCCTACCACACTTCACTAAAAGATTAACCAGACTCAGTAGACAAGTTATATAGAGACACCTTTTATACTGTTATTGTCAAACAGCTTGGACAGGTTTAAGAAACCAAGTTATTTTGGAAAAACATTAAGTGGGTAAAAATTACTGAAACAACACTGCTTTTATTACATGGATGACTGCAGGCCCTAAACCCAAATCTGAGTCACTCTCCTGGTTAATATTTCCAAACTTGTCTCTTCTTAACTAGTTATCTTAGCTGGCCTATTCCTCCTAACCAAATCACACAGTTAGCTTTCCAGAATGTAAGGCCACACACTCTCTCTTTTCTTTCTTGCAGATGTCTGTCTTTACCCACCCCGCATTCACCCCACCCTGAAGGCCATCTGCACCCATTGTCTGGGGCAGGGGACGAGGCTCCACCACCCCCTGCATACGCACACACAATCAGCTTTGAAGAAGGGGGCAGGGGTCCTAAATCCAACTGCAATAAAGAAGCATGACTTACTAAGTAATAAAACATCAGCTCAATAAGGAACTAATCACTCTTCAATAGAAACTATCCTCAACCCATAGCTGTGATGATCCTTTCTGTATGAAATATCAACTTTTTTCCCCCTTTCTGTCCTCCCTTCTGTGTCTTTTTCCACCCCCTCCATCCTCGTGGGACAGTATGACTGGATCTGCAGGACGGAGATAGCAGCAGTGGGACTGGTCACCCAGATTATGGTTATTGTGTATATAGAGTTTTTGAAGCCTTTGTGATGTGATATGAAGATGAGGTTTCACTGTCCTAAATTCCCATAGGAAAGAAGTTAATGTTTTTCATAGCTAAGGAGACTTTTTCTCAGATGTTTCTCCTGAAGATCCTTGGGAGAAATAAAAAAAACACAAATGAGAACTATATTACTGAAATAAATTATTACTCATATACAATACAAGTGCAGAGTTGTAGATGTATCTGACATTTGGCTGCAGACCTGGTAGGAACATTTGGTAGACGTTTTTGAGACCTTGTTTGAAACTCTAAAGATTAAATAAATGAGATCACTGAAAATCTGGGGATGCACAGGACCAAAGCTCCATTTGCTCATTTTAATCTAATTTCTGTTGATGACAGAACTGGCAGGTCACAGCCCTAAAAGGGGGTCTAGGACAGCAGGAAAAACAATCCTTATGCAAATAATCATGTTATCATGCATATTACTCTTAAAATGGTGGATAAATGCTTATTTTGTTGCTGATGTCAAAGGTTGTCAATCCAATCAAACTTCATTTACCAACTGGAGCCACAATATTATCACATTATTTTAATTTCTAACTCATTTTAAGACAAGACTTCTCTATTGACATGAAACAGTTACTATGTTGGGTTGCTACTTTATGTCCAATGTAAAATGGGTCTTGAAACAAGATGAATGGGAGAAATTATTATTTAATTGATAATTGAGTTATTTGACAATTTTCCCCCAGTTGGTTATTAATATTAAACCTAAACCTTAAAAGGCTGTGTCCCAGAAGAACCTCATATGGATAATCCGAGGTTTACATGTCACCATCTAAAAATTTGCATTAACCTTCCAACACAAAAATGTAAATCTTTAAGCTTCTGAGTTCATGTCCTCTTCCTAAAGAGATCTCCACAATACTCATGAAATCTCTATTCTCCTGTTAAGTGGGTGAAAAGATGCGCATGACGTCCAGATGTTCCTCAGCAAGTGGTGCCCCAGTATCTGCCTTCAATCTGGCTCAGACGACAGAGCTCTGCCTGGATCTGCACAGGCCTTTCAGATCCCAGCAAACCACCAGGCATTGTCTGGCCTAAACTGCCATCCACAGCACCATGAATGGGAAGAATAAGGGTGAGCTGGTTTGAATGGAAGACCTACTTTACAGACAGATGATCTCTCTCTCTCTCTCTCTCTCTCTCTCTCTCTCTTCTGGATCTTATTGTCTGTCAAGGCCACGGTGAAGCAAGCGGAAGCCCTGGCGAGGAGATTGATTTTAGGATTAAACTCCAGGGCTGGCGGCACTAACCAGACGGGTGAAGGAATATACACTTGTGTGTCTATCTAAAGTCACGTCCATGTAAATTACTGTGCGAGAATTTGACTGCCATGATGTAAGCATAGTAAAGCATGCAGCTTTGTCAAAGTCGATATCAAACCACCAATGAAGACCCAAAGAATTTTGTCCCGATGGCTGTTATGTGCGTGATGTAAAGAGCATAGGCGTTTGGTGTTGACTAGGGGTTGGGGGACAAATATGTCCTTGTGAGAATGGGGCATTAAATTAGGGTGTTTAAAATGTCAGAGACATTAGCTGTAGGCGGGGTAAGGGCACCAAATGATGAGGTTGGTGTTGCTCTGGGGCGATGCTGGCCTCTGATCTACGTGAATGAGAATAATGGCCATTTCATTCAGACTTGAATCCCAACCAACAGCCATCATGCTATAGGAGACGGACAAATTTAAGACCTGAAAATTGGTGTTTGTCTTTCACTGGCCAGCATTTGGGGCTAATGCAGTGTCGGCTAAACTTTTGAATGATGGAACCCTTTGGGTGGTACTTAAAATTGATAAAACTTTCTCTTGTCTTCTCTGTTTTTGGTTCCATCTCAAGCCAGAAGACTTAATTTTCTGATTCCAGAATTAACAGATCAAAAAAAAAAAAAATGAGTGAATGCAAAACTAGCTGTGTTGTTGTATGGTTTTTTGAGTGGTTTCTAATGTGTCCTGGGTAGTTTTTGTACATTGATGTGTGTTGTGGGTGGTTTTATTCATGCTGCTATACAGCTTCTGGGATTTATTAGGTGGTTTCTGCATGTTACTATGCAGTTGATAGGGTATTATTGGTGTTTTAGCATGTCTGTATGCAGTTGTTCGGGTGTTTTTTCAGTGGTTGTTAAGGTGTTATAGGTGAGCTTGTCTGTTGCTATGCAGTTGCTAGGATGTTATCTGTATTTAATCATGCTGCCATGTGATTGCATATCTTCTCAATGGTTACTAGGGTTTTCTGGTTATTTTTGTGTGTAGTGCTGTTGTTTTAATGATGTTGCCATGCAGTGTTTTGAGCAGTTGCTAAGGTTTTCTGGTTGGTTGTTAACACAACATGTATAACACAAACTGTGTTGGGCATGTCATGCACTAAAGTGTAATGCTAAAAACAAACAGTCCTAAGTATGAACAATAGTAATGATGCCAGCCTCAGCTAACACCACTAACGCAATAAAAGGCATGGCCCAGATTCTGATAGCAGTGTGCATGAGTGTGCATTTTCTTGCGGTTCACTTCTGCAGAAACTACAAGTTATTAAACACACGCGAGCTAAATGATTCACAGCTAAGCCCTGTCACATGGTTGGGCAGCTGAGTCAGACCTGAAGATCACATTTAAGCACCCAAACCTTATAAAACCAGCTACCAGTTGTGACACACAGAGTGACATCAGACCGCAAGGGTGTTGAAATGCAGCCATCAACAATGAAATAAACAGAAAAGCAGTCTGAGATGATGGGAACAGAAAACCACCAGCAGCAAGAGAGTGGCAGAGGCAGCTGTGAGCTGAGAGGAACTACAACATCTACTTTTCAACATTTAGCTCTGCTCCAAAACCAAGTGAACTTTCTCATTATCTGCTCTCTGCATCACTCATTAATGACTGATCTGGAGTAGGCAGAACTTCCGTTTGCCATAATATGCATACTGCTATCCAAACAACGTGATATTTTTATATTACAGGCAAAGCTGGGTGGATTACTTTCGAATTGTAGGCCATTGCTGATTACATGTTGTTAGTAACATAATTAACATAATTTTTAGGTCATCTTTTTAGATTATGTTTATTTGTTTTTGAATAAAACTCATTTTATAAACGTACCACATTGATATAAAAAAGAGAAAGAATATAGGTCTTACTATATTTTGATGGTCCCGTTAAAGGGTTAGTTCACCCCAAAATGAAAATTCTGTTATTAATTACTCCTCATGTCATTCCAAACCCATAAGACCTTTGTTCATCTTTGGAACACAAATTAAGATATTTCTGATGATATCAGTGAGCCATCTGTCCCTCCATAGACATAAATAGAACTGAAATGATCCCAGATCCAGAAACGTGGTAAAAAAAAGTCCATGTGACGTTAGTGGTTTAACTTAAGTTAAAAAATAACATCATACACTCGACCATTCTTCTCCCATGACTTACATCTTCTTCCATTTTAGAGAATATTACTACGTAGATAAGTATGCACTTTCCTCTAGCCATAAACAGATTATGCACGTGCCTGTGCTTTCACCTAGGTGTAAACAAAGCTGATTACATCAAATACGTTAAAACTTCGTATGCGGTACATTGAGATACTCTCTTTAATGGTGGAAGACGTAAGTCACAGGAGAAGAGTCAAATATGTTACTTTTGTTATATTTGCGCAAAAAAAGTATTCTCCTAGCATCGCAAAAGTGAAGTTGATCCACAGATGCCACATAAACTGTTGTACTGATGTTTTTGCTACGTTTCTGGATCTGGGATCATTTCAGTTGTGTTGCTATCTATGGTCCATCAAACATTTCTTAATTTGTGTTCCAAAGATGAACAGAGGTTTTATTAGTTTGGAACGACATGAGGGTGAGTAATTAATGACAAAAATTTTGGGTGAACTAACCCTTTAACATATTTTGTTGACTATACATTGCACCTACATATCTACTAACTCTCATTAGAGTGTTAGTAGAGTATTCGTAGATGGGTTAGGTTTAGAATAAGTTAACATGTACTTTTAGTCAGTAAAATGTCTGTTGGGAGACCATCAAAAGAGTTAGCAGATAGTGTACTAATATTCTAATGAGAGTTAGTTTACTTGAAGGTGCAAAGTTACTTATAGTCAGCAGACCATCAAAATAAAGTGTTACCAAAAATATATTAAAGTACAAAATTTCTGGAATCTAATTACATAATCCAGATCACCTGTAATCAGCTACTACCTTGCACTGGTTACAAGCTGCATAAAGGCGGGCGTACACGGTGTGATTTTTGAGGTCGTACGAGCTCGCATGTGATTTTTTTGGTTACCAGAGGAAATTGTCTCTTCTCGTATGGTTGGGGCTCGTATGGTGTGTGAGAAATTACGAGATGAGCAGAGTGCCTTACAAGCACTTCCCGACCTCACAATCATTTTTAAAAATGTCAAAAAACTTTGGGAGCTGTCAGATTTAAAGCGTGGCGTGTGTGCTGTTGAACGAGCCGATTTGTTGAGCAAACTGGAAATGACCAATCAGAAGCTAAAAAAAAAAACACAGAAGAAGAAAGATGAACATGGCAGCGCCACCGAGAACTTGGATTGTCGAGAAAGAGGACAAACTCGCTGAACTCTGGCAAGAACAGCAGGCGCTGTATGATATATCAAGCAGCATTTAAAATAATATAATAATTCGTAATAATCCATAAAAAAAGGAACTGTCAATATTGATTTCATTCTCTGCCCTTCAGCCAAATTCTTTGCCATGTCCCTCGTTTTATTTTATTTTTTGTTTTCTCGCAAGCCATTGCTGCCACAAAGAAAAGGATTTCTTCCTCAGAGTTTATGTTTTTGGTGCGGAACTTCGTGAATGTGATCACCTCGGAAATCAGCAGGTTTTAAAATCGTGCCATGTACCACTGCGTCCGTTAACAAAGTCATTCGTGACGTGTGCGTCGCCATATGGTCTCCTGACTGTCTGAATTTTGTACCATGTATGGCCGTCTTAAGAGTTTGTAGTTAGCTTATTTTTTTTACTTGTTTTATCAGGCATAGAAAAATACATCTGTGTTTCTGTCTAATCTCGATCAAGTCATGTCAGGAGACAGGAAGTTACGGGAACACTGGATTCGGACATGCTTTAAGCATTAAAATATGTACAGTAGTTTGCAGTTAGCATTTTGCTAAGCTAATATCAAGACACTTTCATAAGATACACATAGCAAACAAATGTTTTATTAGGCTTAATAAAGTGTTTGTAGTTAGCATGTTGCTAAGCTAACAATGTGATATTTCAAGTGTAGACATAGCACACAAATGCTATTTAGGATGAGCTTGAAAAAGAGCTTGCATTTGGAATTTGGCTAAGCTAATCGTTTATTACTTTCTTAAAAGTAAAGCGAACAAATTGCTATGTATTTTTTGCCTTTTTACCGAATTGAGCAAGAGACTAGTTAGCATGTTGCAAAGTTAACAACGCAATACAATATAACAGCGCACATGTTCAAACTCATATCTTTTTTTATATTTTCAAGTAGGGACCACCCTAGACTGCTGTCTAAGACTCCGTCCACACAAAGCTGGTGCGTTCCCTATCTGATAATTTTTTTTCCTCGTTCTAAAAAAAATTGGCTGTACATACGAAACCGCAAGGGTGTCGTTTTCAGATTTATTCACTTTGGAACCCGGATTCAAAAAATAGCGGTTTCAGTCTCCTAAAACGCCGGATCCGTGTGGACGAAACGCCAATACGATAAAAAATGTATACGTATACAGCGAAACGTGTCTCCGTGTGGACAGGCCCTTAGGCAGCCTGTTAGGTTTTAAAACACAGTGTAATTACCACCACTGTGTTTCAGTGATAAAATCTAACGTTTTGACTGACTCACCAGCTATACCAGTCCATCACCATTCCTAGCTTTGATCACTGATTAAAAGTCCCCATCCGCATGTGTTTGTCCTACTGTTAAAGGAGGTGATGGATGCATTCAACATTCACAACTTCCACAACATCCTGGCCTCAGGAGATCATTAGGTCCTTCAACCTGTCGCTCTCTCTTTAATCATCTCCTTTCCTTCCTTGTAATTTTGTGAGGAGGCCTCATGCAAACAGCTACGGCAGCGTCTTGCCGCTTCAAAGAGGCAAAAGCAGAAACTCGTTTACTTTTAGTAAGAGACCAGATGACAGAGAGACAGATGTCTCATCAGGGACAGGTGTCTGTGGCTGAGTGTCACGCAAATAATAACTGGTTATCTGGTTAAGACGGCAAACCGCAACAGAGTGAGACAGATCGTGCTGAGTGGAGGAGAGTCCAGACCTCTCTTTAACACCAACCCCCTCTCTTTATCTCCCTGTCCCTCATCCATTGTCACCAGCTGTCCCTCCTTGGGAACACAGAAAGACAATGAGCTACTAAAGCCAAAGGGCAATTACATGCTGCCGAGAGAGTGTGAGGGTTTGGCATACGTGAGAGGGTGAGAGAAACATGTATGTTGATTGCTTAGATGCTGGGAGGGGTCCGACACATGACGTTATGATACTGTTTCTGAAGGAAAGGGTGCAAATAGTTCAGCCATAATTACATCCAGGAAGTCCTTCTCTGTGTCTTGGAGGCATCTGGAAAAACTGAGTGACATTTGACCTATATTAGTCAGGTTAGGGAGTCTACGAATGTTTTAATATACAGGAATTATGAATCGATATTTACAGAAAAGAGATTTATCTTTTCTTTAATAACATTATCAGTGTTTTAATATCAAGGTTCTGACTTCTTTTGAAACAACTTTTGGCAATTTATTTATAAGTATTTTAGGTATTTCTTAACTCCTTTCTCTAATATTCTTCTTGGATATAATATATATATATACAGCATTTCTTGTTTTCTAAAAAAAAATGCTTTTTAAAGACTATAAATTATATTAACTGGCTTTATCACTATTTAAATCAAATTTATTTATTAACAATTTCACTAGATTAGTTCGAATTGATATTTGTCCATTTTAATGTCTACAGATGCACTCCTTATATTAAAATGGTCAATTTATTAAAAACTATTTAAAGCATTTCTTAATTGTTTTCCTTTTGCTAATCATGTTTAGACATTTTATGACATGTAAAACACATTGCGCACAAATATACTATGAATCTCTGGTGCTTATGAAAATAACACCTACAAGCATACTGCATGTTGTTAAGCTAACAATGTAACACTTTAAGCATAAAAGAAGCATAACAATACAAGTATGACATTACAGTTTGCTGTTAGCCTTTTTTGGGGGAGTGATATTGTTTAAATTGTTCATATTTTCACAGGCTTTTCCTGTGGGTGTCTTTTGTAATACTTTTAACTAACAATGGCAGTTCCTTAATGACCTCATCCTTCGGGAAGTAACAAGAAGTATCAACCCAAACGTCGGTGAGTAGCAATTAATACATTTTTATGTTTTGTAGTATGTCTCGCTTTATACAATCCTGTTCAGTAAAGTTCAGAAATTCATATAAAACTATCAAAAAATGTGGTTATTTAAAAAAAATAACTCAAAAGCTCAATAACATTCAAAAGCTACATTGTTCCTGCATAACATGAATAACCTTTGAATGACCTCATATGCCAAAGTGTTATTCATAAGCTAGCAGCTAATTTCTGCAAATAGTTGCTTCCCTGTTTACAGTGCTGGATGAGGTTTTTAACATGATTAGACTAAAATCCATCAGCGCTCAATGAATAAAGGCCACACACAGCTGATTACACTTTAGACAAAGAAGGCCAGTTAAACAGCGCTAGCTTGTGCTAGTCTGCTAAATAAATGCCTCCAGGGAGTCACTCACAGTTTACACTGATCACCACCATTACAGAACAACAGAGAAGCTCAAGAGAATATTTGTAGTGGTGTTTTTATACTCAGGGTCAGCTTTACAGTGTAAACACACACCAGCATGCGCATACAAAACCCGAACGAGAAACACAGGGAAGGTAGCATCGCTAATTCACACTTAGTGATGAAATGTAGCACCAAATGTGAGAGGACACACGGTTTTGAGCTGCACTGCGTCACGCTGGGTGCTGAGTATGGTATACAAGTTTCAGAAGCAACCGCATATCCTGTTGCATTTCGACCAGTTATTACTTAAGACATGTTTACAGTGCTCTTATGACTTACAGCTTGTCGAAATATACTAAATTTGATCTTGAGTTTCTTTGCTAAAGAAATTCAAGGTTAAAATAAATTTTCCAAAATGAAAAGGCAATAGCAAAGCAACAGAATGGTTATTAGGCTTGGTGTAAATGAAATTCTGTCAACTGTGTACAAGAATCAAGAAATAACACAACCGTTACGAAAATTTGTGTAATTGCATGTTGTGTTTGTTTGTTTGTTTTTTAGCCATGCTTATCACCATTTTTATAAACAGTTTTATTACAAATACATGTTTAAATTTTAGCAAGTGTAGCAAAACCATGGTTACTTTGTGGTTTAACTATATTTAACTATGCTGTTTTGGTTTTATTTGTAGTAAAATCATGGATAATCTTCATAAGGGAACTTTGCGATGTGCACAGTGCAACAAATGATGCATGGAAAATGACCATTTAAGTTAAGTATGCAAACAGATGCTAGAAAGAAGATCAGTTTACTGTATAAGCAGATATTGCAATGACATTTTCAAACATGGCAAACATTCTAACAGCATAAATAATATAAAAAAAAAAAAAAACTATTTAGACATATCAAAGTATGTGCATTTAATATGCCAATAATATGATAGGAACATGTAGAGGAGACAGAAAGCAAAGTGAGAAAGATATAAGGAGGTGGCAGGATTCGATTTGGGATTCGAACCTTGAAGTAAAGTAAACTCAGTAAAATTGGACAAACCCAATAGCGCAACATATCCGGGCATGCCTACTCAGTGCTGACACATATACATTTCTTTCTTTATTCCACTTTTTATATTTATATATTTTGCGAACATTGTGATACAGTCTAAAAACTGAAGTATCACATAAGAGTTCATTGCTAGCATGTTGCTAAGCTAAAATGTGATACTTCCAGCAAAAAAACAAACAAAAAACGTTTCACATAAGAGTTTGTTGCAAGCATGTTGTTAAGCAATCAATGTGATACTGCTAGCTTAAAACAATCACTTAAGCGTTTGTTGTTAGCATGTAGCTAAACTAACAATGTGATACATCTAACATAAAATAAGCTTAAAAATATAAATATCGTGTAAGATTTTGTTGTTAGCATGTTTCTAAGCTAACAATATCATACTGATGGCATAAAACAAGCATAATAATACAAATACAATACTAATACAAATATTGCGTAATAGTTTGTTGTTAGCATGTTGCAATTTTAAAGTAATTTGGGATAGAACAAGAAGATTTTAAATCTTGAGCAATTATTTTTAAAGCTAATTTCATTATACTTATAAGAAATAAAAATACCGTACCAAGAAGAATTAGGTCGAGGATTGTACAGCATTTTTACAGCCATAGAGTTAAAAACTTTAGCATTAGCTTACTTGCCAGCCCTAAGTACACTCAATACTATACAGAAAAAAGAAATTTGATATAGTGCTAAAACTTTACTACTGAAAAGTACAGTTGTATTCACGCTTTTTGAAACTCTTTTTGTGTCACAACAGTGATTTTGATGGAAGCAGCAGCTCAAAGCTAATTATCAAATGCTCACCCCCTAAAGTGAAGCTTTCCCTAGAGTGCCACAGATTGCTGGCATTTATTTTGAATGTCACAGAGTGAGCATGTAGGTGGAGACACCGTCAGTATGAACACACGTGGGAGGAGACTGCGATTATAGCAGCTCCATTTTGACAATATTAGCTACTTCTTCATCCGCACTCTATTATCACAATTACATATCTTATTTCCTCCAGGACCCGATGGCTCAGAAAACTAGAGCTACTGAATTCCTCTGTGAAAGAATTTCAAACGTGTTGTTGGAGAATGTTAAATGCTATTGTTGGGCCCCTGAGCTTTAGCGATGACTTCCAAAAGCAGACCAGCAAGAGGATGCATTTTTAATTCGGTTGTGGGAGTCGTGAATGAACGCGTCTGACCCCAGATAGCCTGCAGTGCAGACTAGTCATGTTGGCTTTAAGTACAGCGCCGGTCCACTCCTCAATTAAGGTCTCAAAGGGTTTTTTGAACGTGACTGATTGTAAAGGGCTATAGAAGTGCTGGGGGTTGTAAAATGCCCTTAAGAGCATCATACATGTTTAAAACAAAGCTGCGAGAGGGTTGAGTGGGAATTAAGTAAAAGGTCGCAACCTTTTTGGCTTGTCCAAACACAAGGAATGTCCTCATGCAGGGAGATCCCAGATCCAGTTTGCTTTGAAAGAGAATTAAATATTACATCTCTGAGACACTCTAGAGAACAAGAAGTTTGGAGAATTCAATAATACACTACCGTTTTAACCTTTTTTTCCTAAAGAAATGTATATTTTCATTCAAGCAAGGATGCACTAAAAAGTAATCATCAAAGGATCTTGAAAATATGATGACTTATGAAGAATCATGTGACACTTAAGACTGGAGTACAACACATATATAATAATCGTAATAAATTAGAAAACAGTTACTTTGAATTGTAATAACATTTCACAATATTACTGTTTTCATTTGATGTTTAATCAAATAAATACAGCTTTGTTGAGTTTTATATTTGTTTTGTCATTAAATAATATGAAATCTTGCTAACTCAGTCCCTCAGTCCAACTCAGTTTTTTAATGTTATTTAATTTATGAGTTTATTATTATAAAATTAGAAAGATCTTATAATAATCTTTCTACATTCCAGAAATCATGAAATTAATCATATATTTTATTATATTATATTTTAATACATTAAACATATAACTGCTTTTTTTATTTCAGGAAGGGTGTCCTTTGGATCATCATATTTAGATGTCTAAGTATTTAGATGTTTGGGTTATAATAAAAAAAACAAAAAAACATTTTCATCACTTGAAATAAAATAAACATTAACTGAAGTTAAGTATTTACATTTTTTGTATTTATTTGTAAGTCATAATTTCTCTATTTTATTTAGGTGAATGTATATTAACGACAAGTTCAAACTGAAAATTAAAAACTAGTCATATTTTCCAAAACAAATATTAATGGCAAAAACACAAAAATGAAATTAAAATGGAAAAACATATTCAAATTAATAAAAATAAATCTCATTGATGGAAAAATAACACTGGCCCACATTTCCACAGACTAGGCACTACTCGCTGCTTCTTCTGACAACATCAAGGGCACAATAACCTCACTGATGTACTAAAGCTCAACTATACAAGCCTTTTCAGCTCTGCTCATCCCCCACAATGCCTTGCATTATCGTCAGGTGTGTGACTAGCACGCATCGAGGTTGAAGGCCACGTTACCAATTTCTCTTTTTTTAGACACATAGAGCTCGCTGGCTTTCTTGTGCTCTCCACTTTCAAGTTTTCTGTGAACTTCACATCAAATGGCTGGAGCTGTGCACTGGCTTTGAAGTGCTGAGGAGAGCTGAGCTCTACCATCCCCTTGTGCTGGCGCTGGTAAAAAGCTGCCATGCTAAAAAAAAGTCAAAGACTGCAGGGAACGGACAGTGAACTCCAGCCTTTCCTCCCTCCCTCTGCACCAAATGGAGGCTTTGAAACATATTCCACTCTTGATAATGATGTTTCAGCGCTGCTGTCAGCCACGACTGGAGCTTTGAGCATGTGTCAGGATTAGGACCTTTCAAGGTTTCGCTTAGCCAGAATCACTCATAACCTATAAAAGAGGCAGTGTGAATGAATACTTATAACAGGGTATTCGAATATAAAAGCTTGGTCACACTAGAATTTGAGCATCAATCACTGCGAAAGACAACGTATGGCATAACACTATGTATTCAAATCATAATTTGAAGATTTAAGGAACAATAATAAATCCAAATGTAAAATATATAGTCTACTACAGTTGCCTTAATGTTACAATTTTTGTAAAATGTTGTGTTTTTCATATTCAGCTAAATAGAGTTAATTTAGTATTCGATTATAATTGTTGTTAATATACTGAATCAATGCGAAACATTTTATTATGACGATTTTTTTTTTTTTTTTTTAGCATGATGATTATCATTTAAGGGATTGTTCACATCATTTACTCACCCTCACATTGTTTCTGACCTGTCTGGGTTTCTTTCTTCTGTTGAACACAAAAGACGATATTGTAAAGAATGTCAGTACCCAGTGAGTTACTGGTAGCTATTGACTTCTCTCTTCACAATCTCTTGTTTTGTGTTCAACAGAAGAAAGAACAGGTTTGGAACAACATGAGGGTGAGTAAATAATAATATTTAAATGTTTGTGTGAACTGTGTCTGATGATGACTATGCTAAGAGGTCACACTATGCTGTATCAATTCGCAGGTCAGAGTTCACCACACCTGAAGCAGCGAAACTTTTTTTGCATGAGCTTGTGTTTCCAGTCTCTAGTGTTTGCATGCACTGTAAAACCAAATAGTATTCCTTACTATAGAAATACTAGTATGTTTACTTGATTTTAACCAAAAAGTTGAGTTT
>JAUMHQ010000087.1:10602143-10626037 GCA_032361165.1 Enteromius paludinosus
TCACAGACAAGGCTTAAGCTAGTCCCAGACTAAATTGCATGTTTGAGCTCTCTCAGATGAAAATATCTTGCTCTGACGATTTTTAAAACATGTCAGTGTCATTGTTCTGTGTTAAGATGCACACCTGTAATATTTTCACCTGTAAGGCATTTTTGCAAAAGTTGCTTAAATATCTTAATTTAACTAATGCCTAGTCCTGGATTAAGCTAAGTCCTGTTTGTGAAACTGGGCCATAGTGTTGTTGCTTTGTTTTTGTAGCTTAGCAATGCTTTCAGTGTCTGCTACTATGGCTGAATCCAAAATCACAGGCTTTTTTTCCCTGAGTAGTAGGTGAAAACAGCACATGAAAAGAGCAGTACTGAAAGAATTCAAACAAAAGGTCAAAAAGTTTCTCAATTACTTACAGCTAGATTCTGAGAAACACGTTCAATTGACACTTTACTATCCCATGAGGTTATGGAAGAGGATTTGAGAATGGCAGTGAGGCACCGTAACTGACATGACAAAAAACAATTTTAAATATTCAAAACAAGCTTTTAATGGTTGTGAAGTAATTACTTGTTCAAAAGCAAGTATCTTGCAATGCTCTTACATAAATTAGCCATGGTTTTATTATAGTAAAATTGTAGTAACCATATAATTTTTTTGGTGAATTGACTACCATAAACACAGTTTTACTACAAATAGCATGGTTAAATAAGTCTTAATGTTGCAAAACCCACGTGGTTACCACAGTTTATCTAAAATAGCCATGTTTTTTGGTTTTATTTGTAGTAAAACCATGGTTCATATTTGTAATAATGTGAGCGTACGATTCACTTACTTTTACAATGTATGCTAGTACGCTGAAAGTGTGTAGATCAACTTTGGAACCTTAATTGATCATGTGAGTTACATTTTATTAGTTTAGGAGAAAGTTAACTGTGAATGTTTCTCTCTGTGTTCATTTTTATACTACAGACAAATCGTGTTTACGAGAGGGGGTGACGTCATAGTTTGGGGGGCACGCTGTAGACGTGACAGGCGAGCTCGCAGCGGGCGCTAGGACCCGGCAAAGCCGGAGTGTTTTATCTCCCCATCCATTACATTCCCCTCATTTATTCAGTAGATCCAGAGAGCGCAGCACAGCACAGTAACTCACATACACTTCCAATTCCGACCATATTCACAGCACGGGAACAAAATGATGAGGACTGAGAGGCAACGAGGAGATGTGAAGGCCGAAGACTTGTTTCTGGAGTCCGAAACATCTTTGGATCAGCAAGATTTTGAGATGTCTACTTGTCCTTTCAATGACGTCTTCAACTCCACAGACTCTTCCATGATAAACACTTTCCTGAAAAATGTACAGGTTTTATTGGAGGCTGCGCGTTATATTGAGAGCGCCGAGAGGAAGGATGGAAGTAAGTGAAATTATAGTGCACCTAAGAGTGATTTCGGCTTATTTGCGTAATGCAGACAAACTGTTTCATTGTTAATAGACTCAGACAACAAAGGATCGAGTTCAACGAACAATCGGCCAAGTAGACGAGGAACATGTGCAATGTGCCCCGATATGCGATGCACTGCCACGATGCTTTTAAAGGATCAAGTTTCCAAATTGTAAAAGGAGACCCTTTATATTTTAGCATTTTTATTACACGCATAATGCAGAAACTTAAATTGTTTCAGGGCTATTTTCCCTGCAAAAAGTCATATAACGCCAAATTTCACATATCTATATTTTATTGGATGTGTCACAAAAACAGGTGAATAATTCCCTCTGCAGCGCACTTAATGTCCCAAATCGCAGGCTGGCTGTCCCAAGCTGGCATGCACATCATATGGGGTAGCCAATTCTGGCATTGTTCGGCAGAGAGACATGCCAGGCTGTTTGCCATCTCTTTCTCTCTAGGAACATAAACAAGTATATAAATAAACAACATTTGCTGGCACAATACACACGCTGACGTCACCTCTTACTGTGCTAGACTGTAATTTGCACCTAACTCTCTATTACGCACCTAGTATAAGAGTGTATGTATGGTGATTTTAAACATTTAACGTTTAAATAAAGGCATCTGATAACATGAAGTTGTTTTTGTTTGAGCATTATATTGTGCTTTGTTCAGATAAGAAATTGTAGGAAAATATATTTGGTTCATATTTTTTTTTAAGTTGTTTTAGTTTATGATAGTGCTTAAGGTTGAATGTATGCATTCAAAATTATAAAGACAGATTAATATGAAGGACTTTACAAACAATAGATTTTGATCAGTTTTTCAAACATTTGTATTCGATTTATTTCATTATTATTTATTGCGACGTAAAGCAAACCCGAGTTTCAGATAAATCTGAAATATTTATATGCAGACTGCATATTTCTGCTTCAAAAGAGTTCTCCAATTTGCCTTCCTGTTTCCTAGGGGGTGTGTTCACATGACATCCACATGGCGCACTTTACGCTTCTGTGATTGGCCAGAGCGTGTTGCGTTGGCGGACGCTTACTAGGGACTATGACCAATCACGGCGCTTCGGTGCTTGGATGTCATATGTTGCTGGGCCTGGCTTAAACGGCACTAGAAGTGAGGGATTGTGGGAGTTGAAGTGCGCAGAATCAAAAATAAAAAATGGAAAAATCATTAAATGTAACACATGTAACGCAGATCACATTGTAAATAAATTGATTAAATATGGATTAAATTAAATACATTTTTCAGTTATAGCATATCTCTGTATAATGGTTGTTATTGAAAAAATGCAACAGTAAGCTGTATATTAATGAATATAAAATGAATATTTTTGTTTTTATTCGTATGTTTAAATCTAATTGGCTATAAATTGCTAGATATTCTCAAGGGAGACTTTGTCTAATTTATGTGTAAATGTATTCAGTATTAAATAATCGCTTATAAACTAATCCTAAACACAGATTTAACTAATCTAACAAGGTTAGCATTTTAATAACTAATAGCATAACAATAAATTAGCGTGACCTGTTCGAGTTAAAGGGCCGGTTGGATATAGGACTACATTTCCCATAATCCCCCGCGTGGAGGTCTCTATCCTCTCAGCTGTTAAAACAGTAGGTAAACAAACTAGGGGAGGAGAAAACAGCGCAAGCACCAGGGACTTCGCAGGCTGGGCTCTCGGGGACTCTTTTGTATCTGTTTCTATTCATTTTTTACACTTTGTATTCGACTGTTTTCCTAAAGCACTTTTACTACTTTCATATTCAGGCGTCGGATGTTTTATTTGTGTTTGATTACCTGTAACTAGCTTGGTAACAGTGTAAGGAAAATACCTCGAGTCGACGGTTCAGCAAATAGAAACAAAAACACAAAACAGGTGAATCGTCGGAGGATAATCAATGCTACGTTTTGCGACGCGCTAGCAGTCATCGTGATCACATATCAGCAAAAACGACACACATCTAGATTTATTCAAACAATGACTGCGGTGCTGAATATCCAGACGTTACTGGAAGCAGCCGAATATATAGAAAGGAGAGAAAGAGGTACATGGTATTGAAATGTATAGCATGCAAACTGTCCTGTCACAGAGGCCAACCTGTGAATCGACTGTATTTTGAGGTATTTAAATGGACTTGGCTCGTCTCTGGTTAGATGACACGTTTCTGCGGTGTCTTTTTCAGAGAGTGAACACGGATATGCCTCGACCTTTCCGTCTATTCAGCACTCCAGCTACCAGAGACAAAGGAAATTCCGAAATAAAAAGTGCAGCAACAACCACAACAGGTAAGCATGATCTGACTCTCTAACGTTACTTCCACGAGAGGGGAAAAAAACACTTCTGGAGAAAAGCCAGAGAGAGACGTGTGCATAGATCACACTGCTATGACATCTGTCACGACAGTCACTGCTTATGATACTGGCTTGAATCATTGCCGCTGTAATTTATAGATCGTTTTCTTTAGTTTATGGCTTGTTTTTAATATGGTAAATTAAACTATGAACTTTTAAATGTCTTAATATTATTAAGACATATTAAATATATATAAGTATATCCGTTATAAATATTTTTAATGAAATAGGCATTTGTGTGTCTAAAAGGTGGTGCATAATTATTTTTGTTGTTGCCTGATTTGTTTTGGGGGAGGGGAGCTCTCATCAGCTGATTGTCAAACGGGACTACTGCAGCGTTGAGGTTAGGGACCGTGCGAAAACTCACGTCCTGGTTTCGCCTCTGTTCGCCATTGGGTTTCGATTTGTTTGAACCGGAAGTCTGCAGTGTCGACATCTTCGGCTTATTTTGACGCGTAATATCTGCTAAAGCGTCAGGGGGGGAGGAAACGTTGCATTATAGGTTCTCACGAGAAGAGTACTTAAATTTAGCCCCGGACCCTTGAACGCACGGCTCTTATTTACAACAACTGTTGTTTTCAGGCTGCCAAGGTGAACAGCCTGAGGCGTCTTTATTAAATTATTAAATTTTCAACGTTATTCTTTTTTCTAAAACATGCTTTGGAAAATTTCTTGTTTTTTTTTTTCGCTAAATGTCGATTTTATTAAAGAAATTAAACAAAAACACAATAACAGGCGTTTTAATCCGTCTATTCAAAAGTCGTTTTGTTAAATCACGAAAATGATGCGCACGGAGCTATGATGCCAATAAATATTATGTTGGTAGATAGGTAGGCTATCTAGGTTTTGTTATAGCCAGAATTGGCAACTGGGTAGACAGTAAATTAACCATGAGTTTACTTCAAAAACATGGTTATTATAGTTAAACCACTGTAGCCACAAATTAACTATGGTTTTACTGCACTAACCAGTTTAACCATGTTAATTTTTAGTAAAACTGCCTATAGTTTTTGATTTGACAAAACAAAAAAAAAATCCATTTAGTTACAGGTTTTGAGTTGACCAAAAATGCAGTCCAGCTACAGATTGTGAGTTGACCAGAAATGCCATTTAGCTACAAAATTTGAGTTTATCAGAATGCCATCTAGCTACAGGTTTTGCATTGACCAAAATGGCATTTAGATGAGCGGCTCACAAAGGTTGTTTTTTCTCTCTTCTGTCAGACAGTATGAGTATGTGTATTGTTGTCAGTTCTGTCTGTTGTTTTACTGCATTTCTAAGTAACAGACCTCTTGTTGACTGATCTCAGGTCTGTGCTACTGTACACAGCGAGTACTGATGGAGGGAATGTAAAGGAAACACTATCTGATCATCTGGCAATGCCAGTGTGTGTCTCCTGAGAAGAGGTCATTCAGGCTGCTTTCCACGTTTAAAAAAAATGTGGTGCATCCTCCCTTTTTTTCTTTGGCAACCCACATTTTTGAGCATTAAAACACAAAATTGTTGCACTTCTTCTGCAAATAATAATTACAGAATTCAACTCTAAGAAAAAAAATCCGCAGAAAATGAACTTGTAATTTCCTACCAAGACATTGTCAGTTATGTTTACGAACACTTCAAATCAACAGTGTGTGCTATTTTTACAGTCTTTTCCTAGAGTGTATGTCTCATGACACTACACATCCTATCACACAAAAATAAGAGCTGTGAAAACACAGCCATACTGTTCTGTTTTTGCTCCCTCGCTCTGTCCCCCCCCAGTGGGCTTGCATGCATCCTCCCGTGCAGAAGTGACAATACCATAAGGTCAGCTACAGGATGCCTGAAAACACAATCTTGATATTAATAGTTGCCAATAAAGGGAGGTGGTCACATGACCCATGGGAAAGTAGGCCCTCGCTGCAGCCACGTCTTGCTGGCCCTGCACCGGCATTGCCGTGCACCGGTTTGGCTGGCCATTTAGAGCTTTGGAAAAGCTTTCAGCATGTTGCCACACAAAGAGCCTCTTAGGGGGACGGCTGATTCACTTTACATTATTAACATAACACTGACTCGTGCTCTCAGAGAGGGCGAGACAGAGAGCGTCCACTGGCACTCACTCATTGTACAGAGAGGAGAGCTCTCTCACGTGCTCGCATATAGGCTGGACATTGTGCTTGCTTTCTCTGCTCTGCACACTTCATTTCTCTTTCTCTGTCTTTACGGTGCAAACAAAGAGTTGCAGTGACATGAGGGTCATTTAGAGGAGCCTTTATAATTTTCTTCTGGAGCCACTGGATTGGTTGTGGCTGGTTCAATCCCCCCCAATAAAGATTAATTAGTAAATCCACTAGAATCTTTAATAACGGATAGTCTTGTTCTTTATGAGCGGCCAGGCTTTTTTCTGCGCATACATGTTCTCTGATCTCATGATGAGAGCTGACGTTTTATTCTGGAGATAAGTGCTCAAGAAATGAGCTTATGCTTATGATGGGGGTTATGATAAAAACCTTCCACTTAATTCTTCATAGACTCACAAGCATGTTGATGTTTGCTCATTCATCGCTTCTGTTTTTGTTTTACAGGTCCACACACAATGAGTTGGAGAAAAATCGGTACGTATGATTCTTAAGTTATTATTGTTATTTAATTGCATTTATTGTTTTTAATATTAAGAACACATGCAAAGAAAATATCACAAGCCAATATCTTTTAAACTCGCCTCAACCTCATGGGCACCACAACTTGAACATGTGCATTGATTATCATGCTTAAAATAGGTTCTACGATTTTAGAAAAAAAAAATGCAAGGAGATGATGTTTGGGCACTTTGAGACCAGTGCATTTTTTGTGGTTTGGTTGCTATATTTCCTGCTTTGCTTTTTTGTAGGGCATTGGCATGCAAGTGTTTGTAAGTGAGGGAATAATGTAAATTTGTTAACGTAGAAAATGTAATGTGGTAAATGTTGTAAGCAACATTGTAAAGATCCTTACTAATGAGACAAAATATTGCAATAGTGGTCTCATAAAAACATAAAATAAAATAAATTCATAAAGTATACTGAGGAATAGTTGTAGTGCTTTGAAAAATGTGTTCCCCCCTTCACTTCAAGTATTAAAGCAAAATTTCAAAATTCATTAAATATGAAAAATTAAAACCGCATTACTTAGGGTGAACAAGAAGTTTAAAACATTGTTGAATTGTGCTACAGTTGTCCTCAGCTTGTCCCTGCAGCAACAGGTACCTAAAAGTGAAAGTAAGAGGTGACCCAATTCTGCTAATCTAAGGGCATTCCCTCTCCTCATGGCTCACCCGCCCCTCGGTCCTGCACACCTACTGCAGCAGTTTCAGATTACTGCCCAGAGTCCAGGGAGACGACAGAAACCAGAGATGCACTCATATGTCCGTTCTTTCACAATGTCATTTGCATAATAGGAAATGTACAGAAGGAAACCGGTTATTACTGTAGGTGTACATTAGGAGAATACAAGTGTGATTTCTTTGAAATGTCCTAACTATATGGGTGGTGTTTTTCTTTGAAATCAGCTCCCATGTACAGAGTAAGCATAATGCGTGAGTGTTTACAGATGATGGACTGTATGTTCTGGTCTCATGAGTGCTTATCTGATAGGCATTAGACACCGACAGTGCGGGGCCTGCTGTTTAGGCTCTGTGCACGCGAATACTGGAGGCTCCACTTCATAGACCGAAAATAACTCGCGTCTAGACTAACAGGAACTCCTTTGTGACCCTCTATATGAAGACCTGGGTCTCTATTAACTTTTCTTAAAGGGGTCATCCGGTGCCACATTAACTTTTACAAGCTGTTTGGACTGAAATGTGTGTACACAACCACTCTACAATGATAAAGATCCACAAGTAGATTTCATTTAATTTCATAAAAATAAGTTGCCCCTTCTAAAATCAAGCCATTCTCATTCTCACACCGACAGAGGCCAGTCCCACAATAGTTGATTGACAGCAGCGTGTCACACAGACTGAACTGGTGTCTTACCTCAGACCCGTCCTGAGTGAGCCGTCATCAGGCCGAGACACAGCAAGACTCCTAAGCGATTGAGGTGTTTTGCTTTGTGTATTAATGTTTTGTGTATTAATGAACATAGCAGTAGTCATTTACCCCAACATCATGAGTGACTGAAGATGCAGAAGATTAACGTTACGTTTGGTTCTAAAGGAAAATGCACTCTTGATCAATCCAAATGCGTTTATGTTTGCGCAAATCATTCACGATCCAGCAGTGAGTATAATATCTTTTAATGAATCTTGGCAAATCGCCTTTCCTAATAATGTGCTAATTAGCAAGTTTCACTATGGATACGGCTAAAAAAAGATCCTCCGAGAGAGCTTTGGAAAAGAGGGGCGGGGTCATCAGAGCTCGTGAAGATTTAAAGGGGAAGTACACAGAACAGAGTGATTTTAAAAGAGCTGTTTTTGACTGGGTAAAATTAGCGTTTTTTACACTATCTTTGAAATTTTAAAACCAACTATATTACAAACTTCCCATTAAGACCCTAAAAAATCATATTAGTTTGTGGACAATGGGCCTTGGTATGACTCCTTTTAAGCTCAGCTTAGTCATGGACTGTCACGTTCAGTTGCTTGCCAGTCATTTGTGACATGGGTGAGAACGGAAACTTGGACAAAGACTTTGTGTGCTTTGGTCCACCAATGATTCTGCAGCAGTTTTATTTGAGTAGTTTTAAATGCACCAAATGTATGTGTGCATGCAAGTAGTCTCATCTCCTCCCAGACCGGCTGGGTTTCTCAGATAATGTCTAAGCATGTGAAGGGTTGTCAGTGCGCCGGCGTGGGGTGGTATGGGTTTGGTACTGATAAAGAGGACAGGGTTTGTCGGACAGCCTTTAGTGTCAGCACAAACAAATATTACACAACACATTATTACGAAGTTACAGTCAGCAGCTACACCCATATTACCCCTGACTTACTACAAAATACTTCAAAATAGTGAAATTCCTTGAGTGGCCAACTGAAATCTCAAGGGGGCAGTTTCTTTCTCGCCAATGCCTTACTGCAGTCCCAGGTGGCAAGCAGTGACCATTTTTGCATCAGGCATCACATGCTGCTTCTGTTTCGTGAAGATGTAAGATAGCTCAGTGTTTTTGCATGCGAGAAAGGAAAAGGAAGGAGATGAAAGCCTTGTGACCGCATTCCGCCCTCTCGCAAGCTACCGCACGTATACAGATAACACACGTATGTTCATGTGAGCATGCCACTGTTTGATCTTATGATGCCTTTGAACGTATGTGGTGAGCCTCAACTTCCTGAACTTGGCTTTGGGTGCACAGTTCGGATGTCAGCTAAGGAAGATGTAGAATAGAACTGAAATCACTGATTTAATTTCCAATTATGGGTATGTGGATGTTAATTATTGTGTAAATGAAAGCGAGGGTGTTTGGTTGTGTTAAGCACGCTGTCATGGATGTGTGGGCCGTGGTGTGTTTGACAGTCAGAATGCAAAGGCTCAGGAATAAAGCTGCCAAGCTGGCTTACTGAAAATAGACCAGCGGCCCTAAGAAAAGATCTTTTCAGAACGTAGAGGCACTCTGGCCGATTGGCTACAACACACTTCCGCCCACAAAGAGAATCATTAGGAATAAAGTGCGTTTAGAATATACAACGTCATCCATAGCCAGAGTGTCAAGAACTCTCTGCCGATGACCTTACAAGTTGTCCTTACTGTTGTCTACAGCAGAACATAGGAAGTTGGAGTGAGAACATTCCAATTCCCCTGGGAATTCCGGAAACCCCTGGAAGGGAAGCTGAGAATTGGCTGTTCTCTCTGACCTGATGCCTTGTAAGCTTTTCTTGGCTAGCAAAAGCAGCTTAGGATGCTTGATCTTTGGTCAAGTAGGCAATGCCGACATGCACACGTGCCAGGGCATGTTCACAGTGCACACATAGATGCACACTCATGCTATGGAAGGTTGACAAAGCTCTGGGTGTTTTGGGTGAGTCACGAAGGACTCACACCCTTATGGCAGTCTTTGGGTTATGTCGGAAGAGTGTAGTAAAGGACATTTGAGATTCAGAGGCCACTAGTGCTCTGCCATGCCCCACATTTACTGTGTTCTGTAATAGAACACAGCGTTCCATTAAACATCTTGCCTCAAATGCAGCATGCATGGTTACTAGTGGGTAAGGTTACAGATACAACACACAAGCAGGCCTTGATGCCACCATAAACCTTGCTATACATCCACACCCAACAGTTTTAAACCCCTCCTTACTAGTACAACCAAATTCTTGAATTACAGGCTGAAATCTAGGAAGCAAGCAACATTCCTGAATGACACAGTCAGTTAACTTGGTATGCAACACCCTTAACCTGTTAATAACATTTTTTTTGTTCTACTTTGAGTTGAAATATGAGAGTTTTGAAGCCCTGGCAAAGATGTAACCAAATGTTTAAAATGGGTTCAAGGACCAGATCTAATTTCTTAACAATTTTCCACTGTTAAAAAAAAAAAAAGGTCCCCAAACTTCAGACAGGCTTGGACATGGGCTGACTTAAGCAGGGGAACCGTCGTGCGATGCAAGATTTTAAACCATGACGTCTTATTGTATTACTGATAGTAGCCTTGGACCCAGCTCTGGGACCCAGTCCGAGGGACATTGACAGTCATCATTAGTAGGGGTGTAACGATATGCGTGTTCGTATTGAACCATTCGGTACGAGGCTTTCGGTTCGGTGTCTGCCCCTTCCACCCCCAAACAGACAGGAACTAGAAACACATTATAAACTATCCCCGCGGCATTCATGTTGCACCAGCTAGACTTAAAAAAGCTGGGCGTAAGCCCTATGCTGGACTTTGCAATGTCAAGCTTTACGATAAATATTTACACCTGTTGCAAAAACTAAAACTACGATCAGGCGCAGCTACAGTATGCCCGGCGTAGACTATGTGTGTCCTTGTTGACATGTTCTCTCGCAGTTACGGATACAGCTGAGACGAGCTCGCGCTTCAACAAGTTAGGCGGCAGGTTAAGAAAAAATATATGTTTTAGCCTATAAAATCACAACGTTTTGTTGATCTTGTCACTAAACACAAATAAAAGTAGACTCTTTACGGTTCATGATTGACATTTAAATAACGGCGTAGACTATTGTGTTTCTGAAAAAAATGAAAGTGAATGCGCTTTTGCCTCTGCGTCCTGCTCAGCGCACTTCAGCCTCTCCGCACAGACTTATGCCACATTTATTATTATAGCGCATTATTAACATCTAAACATTGTTATAGGCTTGAACTTTTTTAGGAGGTATATCTAGAGTTTTATTTTAGACAAGTCATGATGGTTTGAGAAGGCTAAAGTGATCAAACATAGTTTATGATCTGATGGCCGCTTGGTCATTAGCCTACTTTATAAAACGAAAACTTATGTTTAACAAACGAAAAATACTCCAATAATTTTTCTTAATTATCTTAATAAAAAACCAAAACGAAATATAATAATTTTGACATTAAACACAAAACTAAACTATTTTAATTTAATTTTCTTTGCATGCAGATAAATGTCCGCCTATAGACAGAATCTTATCCTTTTATTTTTGTATTGCATCACTCATCGCTTTAACGTTTAAAACAGAGTTCATGAAGATGTATGTAACTGCAATAATTAGCTTTGATTAGCTCCTGAAGCCAAGTCTCTTGTCAAAAGGCTCAAGGCGACCGCAGATTGGCAGCAGCGACGTCTGTATCCGTACCGTTCATATCAATGAGAGTGTATTCTCCCTGCTCCCAAAGTTATCTCGTATCTCTGATAAAACATGATTTTGGGGAAATGTTGTGTTAATGTTGGTACACAACAGCATATGATAGAAATATAAGGTACCAACTTCTTTCACCATACAATGTTTAATAAGTTTTTTTTTTCCTGAAAAATAATGGTTTTGGAGATGGAGCCAACACACAGCTTCGCGATTGTCTGCTGTAATAACTAACAAACAGACATGAATCCTAAAAACTAATAATGTCGGAGCAAATCATTAATTTTTACTTTACACCTACCTCTGACTAGGCGTAGATTTAGTCTCAGATGTAGCACTACGCCACAAAGCGCTGTCAGTTACAAAATAGTTTGCGCGGCTCTGTTGAAAATAAAGAGCTTGTGCGCGTAAAACGTGCTGCATGTTAACATACTTTTATGTTAGTTTTAATAAATAAAAATGTCAAAAGAAATAAAGTAAAAAAAAGTTTTGCTGTATCGAAATCATACCGAACCGTGACACCACTGTATCGAACCGAAACGTTATTTTTGTGAACCGTTACTCCCCTAATCATTAGCCTCTTCCATTTTCTGACAATTGCTCCATCAGTTGTTCTTTTTTTCCACCAAGCTGCTTGGCAATTGCCCCGTAGCCCTTTCCAGCTTTGTGAAGTTCTACAATTTTGTCTCTTGTGTTTTTGACAGCCCTTTGGGTTTGCCCATGTTGCTACTTAGACTTTGGCTGATTGTGGGCTGCACAGGTGTATTTATGACAGCTAATGACCTCAAACAAGTGCTACTAATTTACAATTATGAGCAGAGTGTAACTGGACTGTTTAAAAGCTAAATAACAGTTCTTTGAGGGTCAGAAATCTGGCTGATAAGCAAGTGATCAAATACTTATTTGACACAGAAATTCCCAAATAAATTGTAAAAAAAATCTTACAATGTGATTTCTGGATTTTTCTTTTTAGATTCTGTCTCTCACAGTGGAAATGCACCTATGCTGAAAATTGTAGACCCCTCCATGATTTCTAAATAAGAGAACTTGCAAAATTACAGGGTGATCAAATACTTATTGACCTCACTGTATATATTGGACAACTACTGGTAGAAATATTGAAGTGACATGCTCTCCTCAATGTTTGTGGTTACAGCCTACCACAATTGCTATATATTGAGTTATGCTTGGCCTAGGGAATCATCATGGCAGGCGCAACAAAGCTATACTATCAGCCATCCAATCTGTTCATCTCCTGAAGGTCATCCAATCATAACCAACCACATTGATCTGCAGCCATGGTTCTTTCCTTTGTGTGTCATGGCCTTTGATCTGATTACGGAAGAGTCCTATGGCTGTTTGCCCTTCCACCACCGCTGTGTGTGTATTTTTTGTGTTCGGATTAGGCATCCTTCCGGGGAAGTAAAATGGATTTAGTGGATTTTCTGAGAGAGTGGTGTGATCAAACATCTGGTGATGTTACTGTTTTCCGATTTTGTCCCATTTGTTTTTGGGATCACCTCACATTTATTAGATTATCCAAAATGTCCACAACATTCTGGCCAATTAAAATGTAATAGAGAGTCATACAATAGAGAATCTGTGTTTTCCATGCACCACAGCCATCTGCAGGAGCTTTAGGGATGGGGGCAGCAATCACATGACCACACACATATACTCTGTGGGCATGTGAGTGGGGTCTGCTGGTCTGGGCTGTACGGAGCAGATTACAGCTCAGCACGTGTGAACTAATCCATGTGTTACTGATGGGCCAGAGCAGGCCTTGCTCCACCACAGCTGTTACTGTCTGAGTTTGTACATGCTCCTTTATTTCCCTGTGGATTGTAGCCATCACTTTGCCGGTAGTGTGTGTTATTGTATGTGTGTTTAATCAGGGATGCAGCAAAGGTATATCCTCAGTCTGATTTAGATCTCGTTCTATCTAGGGATGGGTCTCAATGTGTGAGTAATTGCACAACAGCTGACTAGCTGAATGGAAGTGAGACTAGTAAATCCACATTTTTTTAGTTTGTTTGTAGTTTCTGATTATTTTTAGTTCTACGTATTGTATTACATCTCGTACAATTTTTTTTTTGAGCATCCCACCATGAAAATTGCATTTTAGATGTGGATGAAGTTATAGAGTCCACCGTTTTCAAACCCTTGCAGCCTATTACATTATTTTATGCTCCGTTGACGTTGAATGAATCTAGTCAGTCGACTAACTATATGCAGGCAACTCACTCACTATTCAAAATATGTATTTCTAGACATCCACCCTCTTTGTGTGTTGTACAGTAAGCTGTCATTGGTTCACCCCATGCATGGCTCAAAGGCTTCTTTGTTTCCAAGCATGTTTACATATAGAGCCGTCATAGTGTCTGTGTCTACTCTCTTTCCACTGGTGTCTCTTCCTCCTACCTCTTTATTCATCTCCCTTTCATTCTCTCTATCCTGACAACCCCCACCTTTTAACTTTACATCAGCAAACATCTCTCCCTTCCTCATTCTCTGCCCACATTTGAAGGCTGCTTTTATTCTCAGCATACTGTAAGTGTACACTGCTTTTAGGTTGGTACATCTCTCTGATGTCATACTCACGTTGCTTTTCATCCAGTTTTTGGACAGATTACATGAGAACGGAAGACTTGCACCAATAATGGCCTCCCATCTGTGTGTGTTTACGTGGTGGGGGAGGATACCGCTCACATTTAATCTGAGAGCTGTTCGAGAGCTTGGGACTGCTACTGATATGATGGGGACATGTCTGCATCATAATGTGCGTTTGGCCAAACCATGGCAGGTAACCCAGATCAAGCTGTCAGTCCTGCTGTATTGATCAGATTCGAACTAGGGCTTGAGAACCCAACGCCTGTTCTCACTTTGTAATCTGTGCAGTGGTGTGCAATAACCCAGTCATGTGACTATGCATCAAAGGCATCATGTGAGGCAATGGAGAAAAATATACTACAGCGTAATCCGTAGGAAAGAACCCTGACTTTTTTAGTGTGCGTGCACTGCTGTACGGTGACTCCATGCCATCATTATGGCTTGGGGTTTCATTTATATTAAATGCATGTGATGCTATAAATAGATGGTTGGTTGCGAGAGAAGATGCAGTCTGTGTTCTCAATTAAAGAAAAATGCTAAGATTCAGGAAAAATCGAAATCTAAATTTTCTGTACATTTCAGTCAGCGGAGAGCTGCACAGATTTTTGTTTGCTGCATAGACAGAGGTGCTGTGTGGGAAAATGTGAGATTTCCTGCTGTTGAAGCCAGCTATGATTTATACATGTGTGTATGTGTATATATGAATAGTTGGCAAATAGCCAGGCCAGTATCAAATCTGCATACTTTTTTCCATGCTCGTTTGGGGAAAAATGCATTGAATATTTTGTTCTTAAAGCAGATTATAATTTTAGAGTGTATTCGAAGGGTGTCGACCCCCTCTTGACCTTGACATTACTTATTACCATGCCATTCCCATAGCATTATGCCAACTCCATTCATTATTTACCAGTAAACCAAGCAGAATCTAGAGCAAGCATGTGTTTTCAAGCTGTAATAAAACCCCCACCACGCCAGAGGATAGAAACGATGGATCTATTAATCTATAAAGATGTATAAGTATTGCAATGCAAGTGCACATGAATGCACCTTATATATTGCTTTTGTTTGATAATTAAATACAATCCAACATTTCACGATCGTGACAGTTCTGACTACGAGCGTGTGTCATTTAAAGGAAATGTGAAGATGTTTTGTCATAATAAAATTCTTGCACTGGGTGTAAGAGAGAGCAGGTCTGAACACGCTCAAACGTAGGAGGCACGTTTGATTTGAGTTATTATTAAACCGAGTTGTAGCTTTCTCTATATGACTAATGCAGAGGAGTATAAAACTTGGCAGAGCCAGATCTTGACCAGAAAAATAGACTCAGCTTTTGCAGCTTTGAAGCACAGATTCTGCACACCCACAATTATCAAGGGTCGTTCATTTACTCTGCTCCAAGACCAAATGAACTGCCTACAGAGGCAGCATTTTGCGGCAATATAGCTAACTTGTTTTAGTCACATTTGCCTTTGTGGAGAAGGCAAGTTATGATCTGTACTGTCATAAAAAACGTAATAAATAATTACATTAGTGTTGTCAGATGATTAATTGCAATTAATGCCATTCAAATAAGTTTTAGTTTACGTACTCTATATATGTGTAATGTTAATTATGAGAGTACACACATACAGTGTATAATTGGAAAATATTGCATTCAATTATAGATTTATATTATACCTTCTATAAATATATTTAATGTACAAACAGCATATTTTCTTTTTCCATTTTCTCAAATATACATGCATGTGTTTGTATTTACATATAGCCTACATAATAAACATACACAGCACACTTTCATATATTATGTACACTAAACTTTTATTTTGAATGTGATTTAATCGTTTGACAGCACTAAAATAAATGAAATAATAATAAAGGGTTTCAAAAAGGGTTATTTTTTCGCAGTGATGCCAGAACAACAGTTTTCAGTTTCACAATGAACTTTTTTTCATTGAATAATTTCCTAAAAGAACAATTTTTCTCTTAAAGTGAAGAACATTTGAAAAATCTAAAGAGCCTTTTGTTGAAAGGTTCTTCATGGATGCCATAGAGGGCAGCTGCCTATGTAGGAATCAAACTGCTTCCTTATGATTTTGTGAGAAAGCCAACATGATAAAGTTTATCTGTTACATAACTTTACTGCGAATGCATTGTCGTTCGCACTGCAAGTTATTCATAGCAACCGAAACACACCTACCTTTACCTAGACCACATTGCGTCTAGCTTTTGTATGTGTGTTTTTGCGTAGGTTTCTGTTTTGATTTCTCGCATTATGTAATGCGAGAAATCGCATTGTTCTGTGGTACCTCTTTAGGTACCACAGAAACTGGTGTTTAATGCGTGAAGTAATAATTAGGTCTTTGAAAGATGTTGTTTTTCACTTAACCTGCGAGACTACAGACTGAGTGAGTGTTGTTTGGCACAGTCTCTGTCTGCTGACTGAACCGAAGTCATTTATCACGCCATACACAGACGAAAGCAAACACGCACACATATATACGGCCTTCCCGAAAGCGCTTGAGTGTGTGACGTGACGCTATCATGTCTGGAGACAGATGATATGTAGATGGCGTGAGAAGTACTTTAAAGATATTTGGGTTACATCTGGTTGCCTTGGTGAAGGGGTTGTTGGGGCGAAATGGGTGTAGATGAATTAGAGGCATTTATAGGAGCAAGTCTAAAATACCAGTCTGCTCCCTTCAGCCATTAATGCACCAGGCTGATCAATCAATGTCCACACACTCCGAGGCAGACACTGGAGCGCCTGCGACGTGTGTGTGTGAGATGGCTGTCCTGATAACAGTGCCCTCTTGGTGGTGCTCAGACTGAGTGATAAGGCTTGTGATAAATCTACTGCCATTGTCACAGGCCAGACAGACTGCGTGTGTGTGTGTGTGAAAGAGAGAGAAAGAAAGAAAGAAAGAGAGCAGCCATCTTCATTGCCGATAAGGTGGAATGCAAACGGAATTAGAGTTGAAAGGCCTCAATAACACAATTAGAGACTTGCGTGCTGATGCGATCTCCTGTACACAAGCACGCTCATGCTCACGTGTGCTCGTAAAACATAGACGGAGAGTCTGCTTTTGTTTTAAAGCAGTGTTTGACGACACTGTTATGCATCATTGATATACTATTATAGTTGTTGTTAGTTTTGTTATTAATGTGACTGTTGTTTTTAAGTGTTTTTTTTGTACAAATATAAATCGTTCTATCATTCTTTCTGTCATTCTATCATTTTATTTTATTATTCTTCATATATTTATCTCCTGTTCTATTATTCTTCATTTTGTTTATTTTATTTCAAGTATTAAAAATTTGTATTTTTAGTTTTAGACACTAATTACATGATGGACACACAAATCACTTTTGCATCAGAAAGGAAACTATCTCAACCTCAACTTCTGAGTTCCTAGAATGCAGTCATCAAGTAGTCAGTGGCTTGTGTATGCGTGCCTTGTGTTTAAGCAAGCGAATGAGGTGTTGTCTCGTAAGCGGTTGGTCATATCACACAGTTACAGTGGGTTCATTGCATTTTTTTTCAGGGCGTGTGCGTGCATTCGTGTGTACAAGGCTGACGTTTCTGTTTGTCGTGTTTCAGGCGAGCCCACCTTCGCTTGTGCCTGGAGCGATTGAAGACTCTTATCCCGCTGGGACCAGACTGCAGCCGCCACACCACTCTGGGACTGCTCAACAAGGCCAAAACACACATAAAGGTAAACACACTTCAGAGGAGCTCCTAATTGGGCTAGTGACGTTGGAGCAGTGGCCTAGTGGTTTGCGGACATGCTCTGACACATTGAGCCATGGTGCTCATGTGGAAAATAAATGAGTTTGAATCATCTATTTAACTTGTAATTTAAAAAAAGCTTCCTGTAAGAAAAGCCACGTCACTTAATGTGACACTACAGACAGATATTTTGTATTGTTGAAAATATGTATCTGACAATAACCACGTATTTTCAGTTTGGCTTTCATTCTGATGTCCTACTGGTTTTCCCCTAACAACAGGTTAAGCTCTCCCAACCAGTTGCGTGCACGTGTGTGTGCGTTCGTTAGTGGGTGTAGCTGGAGGTCATGCTACATTGTTCTAGTGTAATGTGTTATAAAATCAGAAGGGTCATGTGTGGAGGGATTATTGATCCGAACTGGATTCAGAACTGTAGTAAACAAATCCATTAATCACATGAGCTTGACAGAAAACAGACCTCTTTAAATCACCCGTCCTGCTCTATATGATCGTGTTAATGAAGTCATTTAAGATTTTGGTTAGTGCTCTTGCAAATAACAGCACGGTTGAATCTGGCTTGCAACATTTCCCAATCCTGAAATGATAAATAGGAACAACATAATATAAAGGTCTTTTAGCGCTGAGCCTGTCTTTACTTATGCATTAGCTGTAATAAGCATTGATTACAGCGTGAATTATTTTGTGCATGCCGTTAGTGATTTTCTGTAATTATCCGTGAGTCACCGTTCTTTGTCTTCCCACAGAAACTGGAGGAAGCGGAGCGTAAGTCTCAGCATCAGTTGGAGAGTTTGGAGCGAGAGCAACGTCACCTCCGGAGGCGACTGGACCTGCTGCGGAGCGGCGGGGGTGTGCTGGAGACTGAGAGAATACGCACGGACAGCGTAGGCTCCACCCTCTGCTCTGAGAGATCCGACCGCTCCGACTCAGACCAAGGTTGGAGCTTCATGTGTTTATATATGTAAACTTAAAAAATAAATATCTGTCATCATTTCTCTATCTATTGTTCTCTAGTTCTATTTCATCATTCTAAATATCATTCTATCGTTTTACCTATTGTTCTATCTCTAATGTCAACCTTCTGTCATTCTATTTCCTATCATTCTGTCGTTCTGTCTTTCTATCTAGCGTTCTGTCTCTAATGCCAAGCTAGAAATCATCCACCTCTTCATGTGACATATCTGACGTGATGCATGACTCTATGAACATGTTGTCTGACTTTGTTTATCTTTCTCTGTGTGAACACAGAAGAGATGGAGGTGGATGTGGAGAGTACAGAGTTCTCTCACGGAGAGCTGGACAGCGTCAGCACAGCCAGCACCAGCGATCTGGACGACCACAGCAGTCTACAGAGCACTGCCAGCGATGAGGGCTACTCCTCCTGCAGCATCAAACTGGCCTTCAGCTCATAAAAAGAGCTCCACTTTACATACACACACACACACACTATCCCAGCCCTCTAAGTGAGTCCTGCCTCCTAGTCACCTTTCCCTCCTCAACCAATCAGAGACTTTTATTTAAGTCAGGTGACCAGAACACCGCCCGCCCTATAGAATGCCTGATGTGTTGTTTTAAGTTTGTGAATGTATCTGATCGAATATGAATGAGATGGAAACAATCTGTGATTGTGATTTTAATTGGGTTATTAGATGGTTATATTCCTGAATAAGAGACTTTTCTGATAATTGTCTTTATCTGAATCCCCCTTTTCCGAAAAGGAAAGCTAAGATGTATAAAAATAGATGTTTAATTTTTCATTCAAGCCCGACTGTTAATTCTCTACATGAATGGGTCGTGAACTGGTCACTACTGAAACATTCAACAAAACCCACCCAAATTGGATCACCTGACATGCGTAACTCCATATCAACACAAGAAACCCGAAACCTGTTGATTTCCTTCTCATTTGGTCTAATGGTTCTAACGTCGCTACTCAACAGTGGCGAGGACTGTCATTGGTGCTACGTGACAAAACCAATAAAGCAGAAAAAGATCTACTACATTCATCACGACGGAAAACCTACGATCCCATGGCTGTGGGATTTTTTTGGTGCATTAAACCGTGGAGCTACTTTCCATGCAGCAGCTAAAACCCAGCAATCTTGCACTTGACCGTGTAGAGCCCTCAGTAGAACTGGCGCAATGTCATAGAAATAACCCCCCCTGTGTTAAACTAAGATGTCTCTCCTGGCAGAAATAAGCAATAAACTCTTGAAGTCAGATCAACACATTAGCACTCCTACTCCTGAGACACAACGCTTGTGTCCGTCCAAAAGAGCAATGCCAACTTGCTCGTTTTTGTACATAAATATGATAGTTTAATAAATTAAAGTTAAAATAAAAACTGAGTTGAGAAAAAAGGTAGTTACCCATGGGTATACATTGCCTCTGTCGCTGTATGTCTTGTGTTTTGTGCATTTTAAATTTATATTTTTGCAAACATTGACTATCTTCCTCTTGAGTCTTTTGCGGTGGCATGAACAGTATTATTTGTTCATTACGCTGGATGAAACGTAAGTCGTTTCAATTCTGTGGCTGCCCGAAGAATTGTACGACTTTCTTTAAAAACTAAACAACCAACACACTGAAATACTTTCAATCGGACACACAAGAACAAGTGACCGCAGGCAGTGGTCGGTGGGACACCAAAGCGTGTGGACCTCTGTTAAAGGCATGCTTACTCTGAGTGGCGCTTTTTATTTGTTCGATTTACGTTCAGAATTTGATTCGTTTTCAAGCTGAAAGGCATTCCACTGCTAGCGTGCTGTGGACGTGGAGCGAACGGCGCAGTTGCGTTAAAATGGCGCTACGAACTCCTACTTCCCGCTGTGCTGTATGTTAAACTCTTTAATATCTTTATTTTGTGTCGGAGGAAGTAGACTTCATTAACCTTCCTCAAGGCGTATTTATTTTCATCCCCTTGATCCGAAATCGGAGGAAAGGGTTAACTTATTTTTCATTTGTCAAAAGGCTTTTGCTGGCATTCCCCTCCTCTTTAGTTTCCTAATTCTCTTCTAAAACCGTAAACTCACCCCGTCTGTGATTTTATTATTTTTATATTTCCTCCTCAAATGCAGAGCTGCTTTTTTTTTTGTGCGATTTAAAGCCAAGTCTAATTTGTAAACGTTCTGCCTGCAATCGAGCAGTACGGACATCTGCTAGGTGTCCCGATCCAGCATCAACCAAATGCTTTTGGCTGCTGAAGGGCCCATATGTGTGTGGAGTAGTTGAACTCACACCTGTTAAGAGAATTTTAGACTGTTCTAGTCGGGTGTAAATTCATTGTGTTTAAAACAAACTGAGGTGAACGCCGGAGGCGTTTTCACGTGCGTTGGTGCTTTATCAACACCTGGCCAAACCACACAGACCTCTGTTGTCCTCCTCACACGAGGATGTTGCTTTTGTCTTTTATTTACATTCATTTTGTTTTGTTTTTTAATCTGCACTATTTAAAGCCAGGGCCCACACTGATACGCCAGTGCGTTTTGTTTTGTTTTATTTAATAAAATTTTTGACGTTAATGGACCTTGTCCTGTTGAGGCCACCGTGTACCGAACCAGGCCCACATTCAACGACAATTCCTAGAGAAGTGGTACTGATCTGGGATCAGCTCTCCCACGTCTCTGACCGCTCCAGAGGAAAAGAAAAACCCTCGGGGGATATGGTCTGTTAGTTAGGCGAGGAAGGAACAGAGGTCCTGAAGAACTTGTGGCCATTCTTTGTAAACATGCACTCTGATTTTAGCTGTGAGTTAAAATGCAATACTTACAATAAACACCAAGATTGTCAAAAAATATATAAGGAAATGCTTTGTGATTCTCTTCATTTTCTTCTTTGTTTATTTAATTCTTAACACTTGTGGTCTTAATACTGACACACATTCGAGCAATTATTACATTCCCACACAGAAAAATAAACAACTTAAAGAAAATACAAAAGCCATTTTGTCAATAGTGGTATGGTGCAGTTTGGGATGACGTGACCTCAGAATGAAAACCAATCACTTTTCATTTGGCGCCATCTAGAGGACAATTTAGCATATTTTATAATCTTTTCAAGGACCGGTTTGGGAAGCACTGAATTAGGACGTTTAAATTTACTTAGAAAAAAAAAAAAAAAAAACATAACTGTGATGCATCTTGAGACTAATCAAAGTTACTGGTATATTTAAAGATCAGCAAGTGCAAGTTGAGTTTAGTTAAAAAAACGAACTTACATTTAAGTCTAGGACTTCGTAGACATAAAATCTAAATAATACTCCTTAAAGTTCTAGTCATTTTCCATGATTGAAAAAATTTAATAAAATCAGTGAATAAAAATGAAACCGTGACAGTCTGCTTGTCTGATTCGTATTTACATGACACTCCACAACAAACATAAACGAACGTAGCTAAGTGATAATCCTTTATGGATCCAGTGAAACTTAGAGTGATAAAATATTATACAGTGTACAGTCAATAGAAAAGTTGATAAGTGATAATAAAAAGTATATAGTACAAGTTGTAGTAGTATAATAAAATACTGTACAACAGTAACAGGAATAATATAACACGTCCAGAGTTTTATGATAAGCTATCAAATTCTTATACTCTAGTGATCTTTGTAAATAAAATTGAAGGGAGATGCTTTAGCTCCCTAATCCTGACAGTCTGACACTCTTGCGATCTCTGTACATATTATGCCATTAGCACAATTTACTTACTGATATAAACTATAATCAAGTTAAAACTTAGTAAAAATCCGTTTAAAAGCTCAGCTTTCACAGCTAACTAGAAATATTGCTATAGTTATTAAACATATACACTGGTGGCTAATTAGACTGGCGACCAAAAACACCATCTGTTTTTAATTATGTGTGACGGTTTGTAGATGCTCAAACTGCCGAGGAGGTACATGTCCTTCTGTCCCGATATGTTAGTTAAGGAGTGTTAGTGTTAGTTAAGAGAGAGAAGAAGATTCCGTACAGACGCACTTGATATGAGCTCCTGTTAATTCACATAAAGTACTGCTGTTAATTGAGCAAAAGCTCATAAAAACTTATCTTTAACACTTTTGAAAAGTAAGATTATAGAAACAAAGTAATAACTTTCAGTCACTTCATTGGAGGAGCCAAAACTGTGATTTTCAGTGGGATCAGCAGCTGTGAGAACAATCAGAGCAACTTTAGGGCACAAATAGGACACTGGATTGCAAAAAAACAAAAAAACACAAAAAACATAAATGCAGCCTCAAAAGGGTGAAATGACTGCATTTATGTTTTCTTTTTCATTTATTTTTTTGATTAGTTTTTTTTTTTACTTTTTAAATGTGTCTGTCTGTCTACTTTTGTCTGATTGTCTGTCTGTCTATCTATCTACCCTTTAATTTTTTTGTCTTTAATTTATATATTTTTTTTTATTTTGTATTTTTTGTTGTTTTTATTTCTTAGTTATAATTATAGTTGGGGGGTGGGGGTTGGGGGGGGGGGGGTTGGGTGAGCTTCTCTAATCATCTATGCAAAGAAAACTATACTAACTATGCTGTCGTCGTATTAGTCCCCCTATCCATATCTCTATCTTCTCATTTGATTTGCCTTACAGGTTTTATGTTTGATGCTCTACCCTCTGCATTTACCCAGGCTTGGGACCGGCACTAATAGGACGCTGGATTGCAAAAAAACACAAAAAACATAAATGCAGCCTCAAAAGGGTGTAATGACTGCATTTATGTTTTCTTTTTCATTTATTTTTGGGATTTTTTTATTTATTTTTTTATTATCTTTTTAAATGTGTCTGTCTTTCTGCTTTTGTCTGATTGTCTGTCTGTCAATCTATCTACCCTTTAATTTTTTTGTCTTTTATTTAATTTATATATTTTTTTAATTTCTTTTTTTGTGTATTTTTTGTCGCTTTTATTTCTTAGTTCTGTACACAGCATGGCTTATAACAATCATTAAAGCATCAGTCGTCTGCTTTTCTGTGCAAAAAGACTAACAAATGCATCCATATCTAGGCCTGTGGTTATGGC
>JAUMHQ010000087.1:10687295-10712928 GCA_032361165.1 Enteromius paludinosus
CACCTACATCTTGGATTGCATGGGGGTAGGTAAATAAACATCAAATTTTCATTTTTGGGTGAACTATCCCTTTAAGGCTGGAAGTATACAAAGCACAGACACACACAAAACACACTGCAAGCTCACATTACGGATTGACCTCCATGTTCAAGGGGGCGATAGAGGCATGTTCAGATATCACGTGTTTTTATTAAACTGTGTGCTATTATTTAAGAAGCTGGCTACAAACAGTCGAGTTGAGCAGCTCTTTTTAAGAATCCGAACCGCCAATAAAAAACAAAGCGAAGATGACGTGGATGACGAAGAAGCTTCAACTAATTAGCTCGGTAAGAATATCCTCAAACGTGCTTTGCAGTAACAACAGTCATAGCTTAGAAAACTGTGAAAAAAGACAGCAAGCTAATACTAATTCACGATAGTTTTCAACACACAACGCAGATCAAATTAAACACAAGCTAGAATAGTGAAGAATATGGGACTGTCCTGCAAGTGTTTAGCTCAGAAAATAGCTTCATCTTGGCTCTGTTAAAACTAGCATACAACAGAAAAATAGCTTCATTTTGATTGAGTTATAGAATTTGCTTTAAAAAAGTTTGATACGCATTTGTACCACACATCAGCTAATGGGCTAATGAAACACAAACACGACAACGGTGTTAAAGCCAAACGTTGGTATTTGCTGTGTTGCTAGTCTTTTATCTGAATAGCACCTTTCACGAGAAAATCGTAATGTCAGTCTTCATTATATCTTAATATCGTTCGCACTTTGTGATGAAGTTTGCGATCATTTTGCGATGATGTACACAAACAAGCGATTGTGATTTGCTTTGATAAAACTTCACATTAAGAGATGTGCGATAATACGCTAAAGTAAACACACGCTTTCCATACACTTGTACAAACCAAGGGACGAGAATTTTTCTGTGCTTATCCTCAGATGTACTGTGTGTTGTGGAGCAGTTTTAACTTCAGAGAGGCCATGAAAACAGCGTTACAGATGTACAGATTCACGTGAACAGTAAAACATTGTAGCCGCGGTCTGTTTTCACTTTAGTGACCCTTATCCTCGCGATCGCTGAATGACATCATGCGCTGTCAGATGCTGGTGGTTGTGTGCGCTGACCTTGCGTGCCGGTTGGGTGAAGCTGTCAGAGTTTAGCATGTAGATGTGGTCTCGGCCTCCGACCAGCAGCCACCCGCGGTCCTCATCCAGCAGTAAGGCCTGGTACGCTCCACCCTCTCCACCGTCCCAGAACACAGCAGAGCTGTTCCTCCACCTCAGTTCTGCAGAAAAACACAGTTAGGCTTTACTAAAATCTGATGTTTCCAAACAGATGCTCACCCAAATGTTATGTTATAACACGACCGGAAACAGAAGATTCAAGATTCAAAATAAGCTAAAAGGTTCCAAAAGGGGTTTTCTAATTGGTCACAGGACCAATATTTTTAAGATTCTAAAAGAACCCTTTTAGGTTCTCCAAAGAACCTTTCAGTGAATATTTCTTGAAATAACCATTTTCTACCATTAAAAATAAACCACCCTCTACCACACCCTTAAAAATGAAGCTTCTTAATTGGCACTGATGGTTCCATAAAGAAATTTAAATATCCACAGAACCTTTAATACCACAAAAGATTCTTCATACACTCTTAAAACCATCACTGATGGTTCCATGAAGAACCTTTAACATTCATGGAACCTTTCAGGTTCTTTTAGACAATTTAAATGTTCTTCAAGTGTAAAGGTTTTAAGAGAACATTGAAATGTTCTCTTAAGAACTGATTACTGAAAGGTTGTTTGGGGAACCAACAATTCTGAGGCAAAAACTGAAAAGCTCCTTTTGGAACATTTATTTTAAAGAGTGCACTGATGTCTGTAAAGAGGCTTTTTTTTTTTTTTTAAGAGGCTGTAAAGAGTTTGAAACATTTTCAAGAACCTTTTGTGCAATGAAGAGATTTAATGGATTTTGAAGGTCCGTCATGGAACCATCACTGCCAATAAAATACTTTTATTTTAAAGAATGTGTTTTACTGCATAGACCTATCTAGAAAAGATTGTGTTGCAGTTTGAAGCTTGTTAGATGGAACACATTGCCAGGTGGTTCTGATCTTTGATAGATATGTAAACTAAATACGCCAATCATACGCTGAAGTGGTTCCCCTACAGCGGCATTCACACACAATTAAACATGATGCATTTCTCTTAGGAACATATTCAGACACATCCACATCTCCACAAACCCCCCTCACTGCTGCTTAAACAGGCAAAAACAACTCTCCTAATTAAGGCCAATTAACCCTCAACACGCTCCCTGACAGCTGCTCTCCTGCCACCCACAATTCCAGTGGGAGGAAGGGCCCATGTATTTGGCATAAGTGTGCATGATTACAAGCGGTTTGACGAGCAGAAGGTCCGGCTCATGGAGGTGTCAGGCATGTTGTGGTGAGGGGAGGATTGCGCTAATAAACTTTGACAGGTGTTTTCTTAGCCGCACACTCTGCCTTGATATCGATGAAAGGGAGTGGAGATGTTGCACAGGAAATAGCTCAAGGTCTGGAGACGGCATTTTTGGCTTAGCGGCCTCTCTGGCTGGGTCACGTCAAGGTGAAGGTTAAATGATGCATCTGGATGTTGCTTTCTGTTTTTCTTCTTTTCTGAAACATGGCATTAATAGTATGTTGTAAAGTTTTCACATTTTTACATTTATCTCCAGCAAACTGTAATTACTGCCGCTGAGTAAAAAGGTAATTACCGCACATTACAGACTTTTTACTTCAAATTTCCAAATACAAACTCGTAATTTTAATAGAGCTGCGAGATATAAAGTCGTAATTGCCACAAGGTCAAAATTGCGAGATATAAACTTGATATAAGTTGAAAACTTTAAAAATCTCCCAATTCTGAGTTTTTTGTATAATGCATTTGATATCATTCTGAGAAATTTTTATCATGCAATATTGACTTTATAACTCACAACTGCAAGTTTATCACACAATACTAAGAAAAAAGTCAGAATTGTGAAAAATTAATTTCTCAGAACTGCTTGATATAAACTCACATTTGCGAGTGATGAAGTCACTATTGTGATATAAACTTGCAATAACATGAAAAAAAACGTTCAATTCTGAGAAAAAAAAGCACAACTGCAAATTATATCAAAATTGTGACCTTTATACATCACAAATGAAATTTATGTTACAACTGCCCCTTTGCAAAGAGCTTGATTGACAGGCGGTCTGACCAATCATAACGCCATATCCACCATCTTGTCCAACGTTCAAATCAGACAGGGAAGTAGATTAACTTTGTGGACTTAAACTTGAAAATGTGTGTATTGCTGTCATTCTGCGGTCAAAATATAATATGTTCTGATGTTCATTCATGTTTATTTCATGTTTTAAGAGAAAACAGATATTTATTTTTTGAATTTCTTTAAAAAAAATAACTGCATTTAAAAGCATTTTTAAAACAATGTGTAAACTATATTAATTTGTATTTATTACTTTTATTTGTATTTTTATTTTGAATAAAAAATATATAAGTAAACATCTTTATAATGTATTTAGTTCCTGTTTGTTTTATTTTAAACATGAATACGATTCAATAAGGATTTTAATACTGTAAATTAGTAATGTATTTTTGCTAAAATTCTTTAAGATATCTGAAAGAATGTTTGTTCATAACCTTTATTATAATTATATGCTTATATAAAACAATATACTTGGAGACAGCAAAGTCTCTGACTATTTACGTTATGACATCATGACCCGTGTGAGGAAATTCCAGTGCTTGCTAATGAGGCTGTAACTTTTGTTTTTTGGAAAATAAAGCCCATTTATGTGAAACAAATGTTTTTTGTGCCGCCATTAAAAACAAAACCTAAACAAACAATAATATCCAGGATTGTGGTTGACTGAAATACATAGAGGTAATTACTGAATAACCCCCATAATCACAACCAGTGCAGTTAGGACTGTGACTATATTTCATGTCTCTTCCTGCTGCAGTGTTTTTTATCCTCCATTAAAGCTGCACACTGCATGACTCACTATTAAAGGATTTCTTAAGATGACACAAGGTGATTTCTCCGTGACAACTAAAATAAATCTCATAATTAGGGCATGTTGATGCTATCCATCACGAAAGCCATTCAGCACAAGTCACAGCACCTGCTGGAATCTTTCCACAGCAATGTTTCCGGAAGCCAGAGGCTCTTCGTCAGCTCTGGAGAATCTGACATTAGTTCATACTGAGAGTTCAAACACAGGCGACCCATAATTCACTTCATCTGTGATTTGATCAACTTCAGGGCTGAACAAGTCTCCACTTTACAAGTTTGAGTTACTTCCTGAAACTTGGATCATTCAATACTATATAGAGATGATTCGATGGAATAATAAAACATTATTGATTTTTTTATTTCTTTATTTTTCAGTTCATTTAGATATATTTTTAATTTATTTTAAATATAAATACATAAATAAATAGAATATTAAATGATACAGTGGTAATATATTCAGGTTGTGAATTTTATTAATACTTTGACATTGACTCAAAATCTTGATCCTTATTTTTCTTATTAAAACTGAATAAAGCTTTTAAGAAGTTTATAATTATTATTATTATTTAGTCCATAATAATCTGATGTGTTCCTCTCCAGTGTTTTCTTCTCTAGTTTGTTCACATACAGCGTGAAAACAGCTCTTGCGTCACGCGATCACACTCCACATGTTTATTTTATTGTGGAAAAAAGGAAACAAGCTTCGGATGAGATCATGTTCGTAGAGAGTCAGTCTAGCGTGTGTTGATCATGTGTCAGGAACATTTCCCACACCGTTGTTTAATACGGATTTCTGATAAATGAAGAGAAATCCCCTTCGCCACCCTCTTCCTAAACACACACACACACACACACACACACACATTACCATAGTCTTAAAAACAAGTATGGCCCCAAAAGCCTCTTTCAGTTCTACATCACACAGAGAAGCATCTGCTTGTGACTCCACCCGCTCCTTCGAGTCCTCCTATCAGCATGATAGACAGACTTTTAAGATGCTGGACCAGCAAACAGATCCATATGAACTGTATTTCCATAATTCACACTGAGGTCTGGCCAGAATCCGTTAATGTGTCCCAGACATCAAACATCTAAGCACTGATGTTTGTTCATTATATATATATAACTGTACACACGACTGAAACACTCATGCTATGCCTGTATGTGATGCAAGGATTAGCTTTGAGATCTCTTATCAACACTTATCAAGACTGAGGAGCACATCTGGTCGACAGGATTCAGCTGGAGCCGCACGCTCTTGAACGATCCATTCAGAAATGTCTGAACTCATCCATTACTTCATCTTAAGTGTTTAATGAGTTGCTGAGTTGTTATTTTTGAGATATTTGGCAATATCCAGGAGTATAAGAGCAACCACACACAAGCAGATGCTGATGAATTGTACATAATATTGTTTGTTTTGATGAATGATTAATGTGTTCAGCGTGCTGTCAACCGGTTGAGATATTTATGTTATTCTTCAGAACGTCGTGTTTGGACGTCTTGGGATCAGCTAATGGCGAGATGACACGTTCATGACAACAGAGCTTGATTTCTTCTTCAACTGGAGGTCAGTGAACGTCAGGAGCTAGCTTTCATGAAGTTGTTCTTCACAACAGGACACTAAACTGTTTATATTTATATATAAATTATAGAAGATATCCTTGGTATGATCAAAGAAGGCTGTGAAAATTCATCTGCATTGTTAATCCGCTTGATCTTTTATTTACAAAACCCTAACCTTTCATTGGATAATAAGAATTTAAAATGGATTAAAATAACTCTATTTCCATTCATATTCACAGTTTTGAGCACTTTAAACGGCTATATAGTGTATATATGCTTTAGTTTCTATTTATTAAAAGGGTCTTGACCAAGCATCAAAATGTGACGAGTTGGAGAGAGACTGTGTTGTTTCTTTAGAAAAAAAGAAGAGTAATGGCCTCTAATTTGTCGACTGTCAGACACCGCTGGTCTTTCCTTACATCAGACATTGATGTACCAGGCAGTGTATCTTTTGTTCGGTCTCAGTTAAGCGTTTCAAAGGCCAAGTTGCTGAAACCTTACAGATTTAAGGGGTCAAAGGTGACCTGTCTTGATCACCCGTCCCCTTCACGTAACGAAATGTGTGGATTAGGCTTGGAAATGGAATTAGGCCACCCAGAATTCAGTTGGGCTCTTTGACAGAGTCTCTTTATAAACCCAATATCAATAAAAGGAGAGCCCTGATAATCAGGTCCAGAGCTGTTTTGCTTCTAGTATTCTGGAACGGGGTTCTGGGGAGTTCACCGTCTTCAGAGATCGTAAAACTCAAACGCTCTGTCTTGTGTCTGACGCAAGTCAATTGTGAACATTTGCTGGTGATTCACGGACACATCAAACACAGAGCTTCGCTGGGACTCTGCCAAACACCTGTAACAATCTCCTGCCTTTCGCAGAAGGTCAGAGGGCGATGGAAATGAACAGAGGAGGGTGACATTTCTCAAAACACTCAGTTCTGAGAAATTAGGAAGTGTGGCTCTAATAGAAGACAGAAACTCTAAAGTTCCTCTAAAAATCATATTTATTATGAGGGATGCCAAATATTGTGCATCGTAGTGAGTTGCATAAAATGTACAAATTGAAAGAATATGCAAGAATATTCATATAATAAGCCATTAGTTGATCAAAAGATGTGCACAATACCTTGTAAATAATAAAACAAATATCCAAAATGGTTGACAGCAAGCTAAACACATTAATGAATCAAACTACATCATTTCTGCAACTTTGTGAATATATGTATTATGTTAAAAAAAAGATGAGAAAAATACACCCTTTCCACAACAAAAATATATATTTTTCTTTCTTTCTTTCTGCTTTCTGTAGCTTGACTGTTATAATCAGCCACACAGGCTTGGAAATACACACCAATAACGTATAAATAAATAATAGCAGTGTTGTCATTTTTAGGTGAACTGTCCCTTTAAGAGCGTTCGGCCTGGTGGTGATTGTGTGTTACACTATTAATCAGTCTATTCAGTTTCTCCATCCGTATTGAAACGGTTCTCTCATTATATCAGACGGCTGATTAGCCGGAGAAGGGACTCTATTGAGGATTTTTAAGGTCTCTGACAGTTTCTGTCACTGCTCGAGCAGCGGGGAGTCCGTTTCCCTCGTTATCTCAGATTTCATCAAGTGCTGGTGCTCTTTGATTGGGTGCAGGGCTTGAGTGATGGGAAAATCACTGGAATGACAAAGGTCAGAGCTCAAACGTCTCTGCTATGAGATCAAGAGAACATCTCCCTGACATTACATCAGCGTCCGAGCACCAGGCAAAGCATTGGACAGAATCAACATGAATCCGGACACGTTTCTTTCCCTCTGCTAAAGCAAAGGATGCATGTCTGTGTAAAACCACATCAGTCTGTCACAGAAACAACTTCTGTTGGCCTACTGTACAGTCATCCATGCCAACTCTTTCAGGTAGTCCCCTGAAGCCGGAGTGACGTACTGTACGCAAGCTAATAAATGTGACTGTGCTTCCTCTCCGAGGTCTCGTATATACTAAGTGTTGAGGCTCATTTATTCCCAGTTGCTGTTTAAGCGATTGTTGGGATTGCTGCTGGCACTTCACTAATGACTCAAGACCCAAGAATTGTTCCATATAAACTACATAAAGCATGACCAGGGGCTAAAGATGACTGCTTAAAGAACTTGTGGTGTAGAAAATATCATTTACACACTTTAATGTTACTAAACATAGTGAGCTCCCTAACTAGGAAGTATTTTAAGGTGGCATGAAGGATGTTTCAGAATGTAGTCACACGGCATTATTCAGCTCTCTATCTTCTGGATTTCAAAGTGATTCAGTCATGTAATAGTGTTTTAGCATTGCCAACTTAGCTAACATCAAACTCTACTGTGAGTCGAGAGCTGTTTGGATGTCACCGAGAGTTGTTGCTTATTATCAATTGTTTTAGATTCCTCAGTTCGGTCTCATGTGAATGGCACCTCTGAAGACAACTGTGTGTGTTAGCAGTAGGTTTAGAAACACTGAACTGTCCTTGACCTGGAACTCTTTCTGAATGACTTGCACATAACATCTGGAGTCTGTGGTTCAGAGGAAGCTTCACTATGGTTTGGATCAGGCATTCCTCTTACTTTCACACACCAACCATATCATTTTAACCAATAATCCAGGAATGTTTCTCAATCATTCATGTCACTAATATGTGGGTGATTTTGAAGATTTGCTTGTACACTTAGTGCAGTAGGATCTGATTTGTAGTGACTAAAGTATGGGCAGAAATGGATCAATACTACAGGACTAGATATTAGATATTAGATGATCAGTCTTTAGCGCAGTCAAAGCATTCATCTGGTGGTGATAGCAGAACACTAAAACAGTGTCTTAACACGAACGGAACTGGATTGAAAAAATCTGTTTTGGATTTGGACGTGCAATAAAACAGAACTGGCGAAGCAAAGGCTGCGGGCGAGTGCTTAATGACAACTAATAAAACATTAAGAGTTCCCCAAGAGCTGTAAAAATATCTCTTCTGACTACTCTGACTGCTAAGAGACAGGCGTGAAGGCCAAAGTGACCACACATAGGAAACCCTTACATAATGTCTTAGGACAATCCTCCTGAAAAGTGCCAAATAATATCTCAGTTATGATTTTAGGAATATGAGTCAATGGGAAATTGTGAGAATGACAGCCTTGTTTGTTTTGTCTTTGTGTCAGGTGACTACATCCTCTGGTTTATCACTGCCTGGATGCACTGAAGTCTCATTTACCCAACTGTTTGCTCAGGATGATCTCAAGGAATGTTCAAGGTGCAAATGTTCTTCTTGTCATAATTGTTTCTCCTGTATAAACAGGTCTGGAGAAAATTGGCAGCAGGCCTCTAGTACGCACTGTTGATCTGATCCCAAAGCAAACCACACGACCTTTGAAGAGAAATTTCATTTAAGTAGGTTATTCATTAAAAGGCTTGCTTGAACTTTTAATATACTTTGAGTAAAAATAGACTTGAATTAAATTCAAAACTATTTTTGTGGCTTTTAGAGACTTCAATAGAAAAAATTCTTCACTCAAAATGAACTAAGAGCAATATTTCCTCTCTAAATATGAGAAACCTCATCAGTCATGGAACAATATACAACTGCATTTGGTGCGATTCATGAACCTGACACCAGAGGAGACTCTCTGTGAGAGTGGGAGAGGTGTTAACATCAATATACCTCCTCATTTATCTCCACATTCATCAGTTTCTTCTCTCATCTATCTTTGTTTCAAACTGTCTAGAAAGGCTTTTTGCGGTGATGGAAGACATAGATGGACCCCATTTCAATTGACTTCTCTTTCCTTTGGGTCAGCGGCAGCTAGTCATTTGAATTACCCATAAGCCCTGGGTGTAAGTTGTGTTCTGGGTCACCAACATGAGCAGAAGCAGAGAAACAGAGTGAATGGGGAAACCAAAGGCATCATTTATCAACTTCTGCTTTTCATTTAATGGATGCTTTTGTATGAATGGATTCATAAACCCTTGTTGAATAGTTCATGGTTTAGGACTTTAAAGAAGTGTATATCTGGCTGTATTTAGTTTCAAAATTAGTTTAAAAGTTTGTCCCTTTCTGTATATATTTCTGTATACATTCTAAAAGGCTTTTAAAACCATTGTCTCTATCATGTCTGACTGTAAACACAACAGTATATTGTTTATGTGTCTAATGTTTTAAGCCGTTTACTGCCTATAAATACAGACCCCCTGTACAATTTTACAAACTCAGCTAGTTTCAAATTCTCTTCAGATGTAAACAATGTGACTTACAACACAGCTACAACTTACGACATGTCCCTGTCTTAAACCCGGCCCGTCTGTCCATACGTCTATTCCTCATTGGATTTGAGGACATCCTCATGTCTTACGAAACACAATGTAAGCTTGGTCTGTGAAATGTCCCATCGCTGGTAATTCATCTTCCTAGTCGAGTTTAGACTCTCCCTTAATTTCTCATTTGTGTCCTTGCGTTTGTTTTTATAGGCTTTGTGGGACTTTGCAGCAAAGATTAGGAGTTTGTTGTATTTTCTCAAACTTGTTGCTGGTGCCAAACTTCAGATCAACGAACCTTTGCAAACTTTGTGTCAGTCACAGTCAGCTAACACTGAGAAACAACATTAGTCAAAAAATAACATTACATTAGATCTCAAGACCATTTATAAATCAAGAATTAGTGAAATGTTATTTTGTTGTTCATGTGTAGTCTTGTTCTTTTCCTGGGTGGAAAATAGCTGAATAGAGTTAAAAAAAAAAGTGTTGTGTTCCACAGATGGGAAGATACAGCTTAAGAATGACATGAGGATGGGGAAATGATGTCAAAAAATTTTTATTTTATTTTTGGGTAAACTATTCCTTTAATACTATAATGCAATTGGACCTAAGATATAGCCTTGGGGGGCACCATTTATCACATGCTTGTGAAGTTGGTTGAAACAACATAAGGGTGAGCAAATAACAACAGATTTTTCTTTGTTTTCTAATGAAATGCAATTTGTTGTCCAAATAGTAATAAACATTGACTTCCCGTTCAACATGTTGAAGAGCCCTGAAGGAAACATAAACTAAGAATAATGGTCTTCTGTTGACCAGCGCATCCCACTAGAGGTTTGTGCGGTTGTGACCTACGTGTTTTTGAGTTCACTGCTTATTTAGAAGGAGTGTGGACTAAATGCCTCTCTCTAGGGGGAAAGTGTGCCTCTACAGACGTACTGCACTGATGAGAGGCCTCCGCCGCAGCACCCTTTGGCCCCAGAGATGTTTTCTTCATTACTCTCTGGAACGACGTAATCTCTCTAAGGAGCCACTGGGTGCATTTGTAATTGCTTCAGTCTTTGACTTAAAGTGTTAAAAATGTGCTCGCTAACACACACGGACACGCACAAGGACGTATGCACTACTTAAGTGCAGTTTTTGAGAGATATTCAAGTGAAGTGAGGCAACCCAAATACTGTCAATGACCTGGCCCAATCCAAAGCCCTCAAGACAGACTATCATTATATATCATCATCCTGAAAGACTTGCTAAAGACAAGAGTGAATGGCTTTTGCATTTATCACCAATTATCATCATTTGTTCTGAAAGTATGATTATAAAAAGCCATGATGTTTAGGCTTTGGGGGGGACGTTTTGTCTTGCATTTTAAAGAATGAGGTCAGGACACTTTAACAAGACGCAATTAAAATCAAAGAGTAGATATGAATGAATAATAAAAATATTACTGAACGTTAGAAAGAAAGCAGAAAGGAAGATAAGAGTGCCTGACATCCAGGTTTGTGCTCATGTAGGAATATGTTAGTCCAGAATTATACTCTGTGAGTAAGCAAACACAGACGCAGCCGCTTGGTCAGAGCATTTCAGGCATGCAGTCGGACTGGACATACTGAGCATTCATATTTGTTTGCACTCTTGCTCTTGCGGTCACAAACTGAAGTTATCAGTGTGTGAATTATATATAATACTTTTCAACTACAATTTTTTTTTTTTTAAATACATGACATACAAGTTTAAATCGAAAGTATATTAAAAGTACATTTTAGTTTACCATACAGTATATGCTAGTCAGCATTTCTGTAAACATTTACCACATTATAAAGACAACAAGTTTACTTGCTGAAGTGTCCTCTTCTTTCCATATTAAACCAAACTTAACAGCTCATACTCTCTCTAAATGTCTTATTTTCAGCCTCAGTGAAAGTGATTACGGCTGTTTTCATCTTTCCTTCCTCTAATTAGCAACATTCTTCTTCCTGGCTCTGTTCAGTGTTAACGCCCCGATGGCTTCATTAGCTCGTGCCAGAGCCAGGGACCCTGAGTCATCTGCTCTGCTTATCTCCTGCACCTTGTTGCCATGGATATAAAGGGGTTACACAGTCAGGGGTCATCACTGTGACGCAGCATTGTGTCAGCTATCAGGGAACTACATCCACGGGTCACATTCCTGGTGCCAAAGGGCTGTATTTTTGCAATGACATAGACTGTAATAAAAGTGTTTTACTGTCCTGCTAAGATCCGGCCTCTGAGGACTATTGGAAAAATAACCCAGCTTAATTTAGTGGTTCTCTTTGAGTATGCCACTGTGAACAAGTCAAAATGTCTTACATATAATCTCATCATGACTCAAGAGTCCCAAGTATGCAAAGCTTGTGTGTGTGAATCTTCATTGTTTTCCAGGGTTCTGATCATATCTGAGATATTCGTCTCAAATCTTCCTATTACACACAATATGTGGTGCAGACGCAAAAAAATCCTTCCTGTCGTGGAGAAACTGAGACATTTATCCAGTCTCAAAACCCAGGAATGTTTCTTTTGGTTTTAATCCACACATTTGTCAGAAAAAATCCCCGAAATCTGCGAGAGTTTAACCGGTAAACAGCAGTGGGAAAGTCAGAGGACACTGGAAAATCACTTGTCTGTGCGTCTGCCAGCAGAACGTCATCTTTTGAGGTTAAATAAGCAGTTTAAGTGAGGAAGTTGACTCAATTAAAAAATAATGAACAAAGTCAGAAGTTGAAGGATGATAGCTGCTTTCTAATAAAAGAGAGAGGAGAGCAGAGCTGGCATCAGCACATTATCATGGCTATATTAGACATGTGGATGAGGAAATGATGTCTGAATCTGAACTATTCCTTCATTCTTAAATGCTATAGGACCTAAGATATAGCCTTGGGGGACACCATGTATCAGATCCTGGTAAAGTTGGTTGCAACTACAACTGGGTGAATAAGTAGCAACAGATTTTTCTTTTTTGGTTTTTAAATGAAAAATAATTTGTCTTAAGAGTGATACGCATTAGCTTCCTGCATGTTCAACATGTTGAAGGAAATAAACTAAGAATATGTTTTTTCAGTCATGTAATTTTTTTTCAGTTTGTTTTTCGTTTGTTTGTTTTTAGTTGTTTGCTCATTTTCCAGTAACGAGCTACATTTCAACCAGTTAGCACTGTAGCGTGACAAAATGCTAGCATCACACTGTACCGCACACAAAGCTTAAATCGTGTTAATCTAATGCATTTTTTCATTTGAATTGTTCATTTGAAGCCAGATATGTCTTAAAATGTCAATGTTAACATTAGCTACTACATTTACAACCACTGTTTGGTTTCAGAAAACTGATCAATTTGACATCATGACACTGCAGTATAGAGTTGGTAGCATATTTCTATTGGATCAACTAGGATTTTTCTATTAAACATTTTTCAGTAGTGCAAATTAATCAAATGGTTCATATGACTGATTCAAATGAGCCATTACGCTTGACATAATTAGCCATTTTTATGCTAGGATGCATTAGCTTCTCCATATGTCGTTGTCAGTGTAGTTGCACAAATATTACAACAAGTTCAAGGACATATTTAACTAATTCATTTGATTATTTCTACAGATACAACACAGTACTATTGGATTGTTGGCGTATTGTAAGCTGCATTAACTACAATCCCCCCCCCAAACAAACCTGAACTGTCATGTCCCTGAGAAGCTTCTTACGTCTTAATAAAACCATCACATCCAGCTATTTCAAGACTTATTTGTTTACTTGCTCTAATTTCCTGTCTTCTTTAGCTTGGCTTTCAAATTAGACATCAAGACACCTGCAAGCAAAACAAGTGACTCCATTAATGAATAACGTCTGGCTTTTGTGTGTCGCTGCCAAGCCTGCCGCCCTGCACTCGTAAATACATGGCGCCCCTGAGATGATGTACACACGCTATTAACAGCCCTGAAGATAATGGGAAGCACATTTACACTATAGGTACAGCGCTCCGAGCGACGCCACCGTATACAGAACCTTCCTGAGAGGAAGCGCAGGTTCCGGGAGGTTCTGAGGGGTCAGATACAGGGGCGGCTGTGATGTGCTGATAACGGGATGAGACTGTGTGGCGTGGGTGTCCAGACAGACAGTCGCTGGTGTATAGCTGGGTGACTGACAGTATCACTAATGTGACCCCGAGCTCTCATCCTGATCTGTGATGAACGGAGTTACGTTAGTGGAATATATTACTTCTCTTTGGTGTAGATTGTGTTTTGTTGTGTAAAGCTGTTTAATAAGAATTTATGAAATTATATTAATATTATCATGTTTTTACATTTTTAGTTTGCTGTCAAACGATTAATCACATACAAAATTATGTTTTTGTTCATGTAATATATATATATATATATATGTGTGTGTGTGTTCTGTGTACGTTTATTATGTATGTGTATATGTATATATATACACACACATACAGCATATATTCATATTTATATAATATTTGTAATATATAAACATAACACATTTTTTCCTAAATATATAAACGCTTATGTGGTCATATACATAATAAATATAAACAGTACACTCATACATGTTATGTAAAAAACAATTAATGGTGATTAATGGTGAGTAATTGTTTGACAGCACTATATAAATACTTCACTTATATTATTATAGACGATATAAAAACATGGAGGTTTATCAATTATTAGTATTTTTAGATTAGATTTATCATTTTTATGAATTTTATGATTTTTTTTAAATTGCAGTTTTAAAGTGCAGTTTTTATCACATTGTTTTCATATTACATAACTATCATATAACATTTTGTTGTTATATTTAAGACTATTTAAGACACATGGCAAGTGCAATATGTTCAATTATTACATTACATGTTAATAAAAATAACTAAAAGAAGACTGGCAAGATAAAGACTAATTATCTTTGTGTATTTCCAGGAAGCAGAGGTTAATGGCACTCTTCCTCTGTTAAAACAGCTTGACCCTGCTGATGTCCTCACGGCTAAACGGAAAGAAGCCAAAGCAGCTTCTTTAGCTGAAGATCTGCAGATTAGCACAGGAAAGAGATTCGCTAGTGTCTGTGAATGTATGTAAGAGTGAGCTCTGACCGGTGTGAGAGAGCTGCAGTCGAGGTATATCCTGGTTTCCAGCATTACTGGGCTGTATGAGGGCCAGCAGCAGAAACACCAGTCCTGGCCCAGTCCTCCACAATCCCACAATCCTCATCTCCAGCTTCCTGTAGTCTCACTGTTACAGGATGTCTTCTATGTCACATCACCTTCGTAGCGCTGGAGAAACAACAAACATACATGAGCATATACATTTCAATTAATATCATGGACTATACTATACTGAACGATAATTGTACAACTTTAATGATTATAAGATACATCACAGTGCAATGTGCCATTCACATATTATTTTGTTTCTTTAATCTGATTCTAATCAATATTAAATAACAATAATATAATATAATATATAAACACACACATATATAAATATAAAACAAAAATATATTTACATTTATTAAAATGTATTATATATAGTTGTAATTTTTTTTTAGATTTGTATTATTATTATTATTATTATTATTATTACGTTAACTGGACTATATTGTGTTGGACAATAATATCATATTTTAGTCAGAATTAAATTGTTTAAATATATTTAGGACACATTTGTGCATTATACCATTATTTACCATTATATTTAGTTTCAGATGCTAATCAATATTAAATAATATAATATAATAATTTAAATAATAATATAAATATTAAATAGCTATATGTGTGTGTTTGTGTGTGTGTATTAATAGAATTATTATATTACACATTTAAACATTGCATAATCATTCAATAATGTTTCCAGACTGAAATCCAAGGTTTCACTTTGAGATTTTAGTCAAAAAGACTCCCAAATAGCAAGCGTTAGATGGAGATAGCAGACCCATTCCCACATCAAACCGCTCCTGGTGGAAGCGCGAGCTCCAGATGGCATTCCTTCACAGTGACATTAACCCCGTCCAAGTCATCTCTTCTAAATAAAACCAGAATATGCCACATCCTCAGGCATTAGCTACCAGACTTCAGCACGCTAGCGTGTCCCAATCTACTTTACAGCGCTTAAACCTGGAGGCACAACACCAGAAACCTGACGCTTCAGAGCGTGTGAGCGGCGTGCTGAGCTAGCGCCTGCGCGAGAACCAGGAGGAAACCCGAGCATTGTTTTTAGAAAGGTTCCCATGGCTAATCAGCTGCCCTGATCTTTCTGTCCTATCCTTTAAGAGGTCACCCTGCGTAAACAGATCGCATGCGCAACCCAGAAACACTCGAGCGGCTTCCTCCTGTACATTCTAACCGCTAACCGCCGCTAAGACTTCAATCCGCCGGAATGGATTTCAATAGTCTGCTTGCATCTCTCGTTCGTTTCATGGCATAGAAAGCCCAACAATTGGCGAGCTCATTGAGAGAGCAGCGGTTTTTGTGTTGGCGCTCAGGGGAAGCATTTTCCCATGATGAGGGCATTGTATGTTGCGCCACTTAGACTCGCGAGGGGACCCCTGGGGACAGTTTCGACACGAAAACATGGGCTCGAGCTCAAACATATGCAAAATGAAGATAGGCTTTCTCTATTGCTCCATTCATCACCTCAGAATCTAAGCTCATTACGCTGATGCTCGGACATAATAACGCTATTCAAGTTCCTCGAGTGACGGAAACCAAATGCTCCCTTCGCTGCGAAGATTTATCGACAAATTTATTACCGCTGCATTTCAAAGCGAGAGTCAGATGTGTTTATCAGACGTCCGGTAGCTGGAAAATGAATAGTTCACACAAAAGTGATCGTTTGTTGAACATTTAACTTGCCCTCAGGTCATCCATGATGTAGATGAGCGTGTTTCTAAATCAGATTTGGAGAAATGTATTGCATTACTTGCTCTCCATCAAAACAGCTGATAAACACATCACAGTAATCCCCAATACTCCAGTCCATCAGTTAACATATGGAGAGGTGAAGACATGGCTTGTAAACAGTGGTGAATCTGTGCATATTTCGTTCCTGATTCAACTGAGATGACTTTCACCAGAGAAAGATGAACTCTGGATATTTTAATAGGAAGCTATGGTTTGTAGTTAAAAACACTCCAAATCTGATGAAGAGACAAACCTATCTATATGTTGTGTGGCCAGTCTGAGGGTCAGTACACTCTCAGCAGATGTTGGTGTTTTAGGGTGAGCTGTTCCTTTAAGTGCAGTGGTCTCAGGTTTACGGCGGCACTGTGTTATATCCTCCGGCTTGTGATGACTGGATGTACTGTGTTAGCTGGAGCACAGCTGCTCGAGGGGAGATCGGGGACTCTTATTAGCTGCGTTTGTTGACTCAAACATATTAATCTCCCAGAGAAAGCAAAAGAAAACATATGATTCCTGGCCCGACAACAACTATGTGTGCGCTGCGCAAGGTGGTGATGGTCTGGCAGATACTAATATAGGCATTTTTCATTAGAGCACTTTTGGTACTCTTTCTGTCTCTATTTAGAAATGAATCCAGCTGGGATCTGAATTATTCTGTATTAAAAAGGTCTCTTCTGTGGCCTTGGTTTTTAGAGAATGAGTGGGATTTGTTTTCAATCATTATTAATGACTCTTTGGAGATTGGTAGCGTATCATGCGTTGCTACTAGACTCTGTAGCGTTGCATGTTTACTGTTGACTATCAGCATAAAGTCTTATTCTGACATATATATACGGCCAAATATATACAAGAGATCAAAAAGTTGTAATTCAGTTAGTTTGTACAGATAATGGTCATGTAGAGTTCAATAGATCGGATTTTGTGAAAATTAATCTCAAATAAATGTGTATATATATATATCTGAACAGTTCTGTTTATGGATATTCAGATAAACTGAGTGTTTCAGAATGGCTCTGAATGTCAGAAAACGGGATTATTTATTCCAGAAGTCTTTTCTGAAGGGTTCCTCTAGTCTAAATGGTACAGTATGATCATGAACTTTGAGAGCAGTGTTAGATTGACCGGTTCTGGACAACAGCTTTCTCACTGGGAGGAAAGACAAACACACACTGACTGTGGGAACATGCTCAAGCTTGCGGAAGAGGAAGTAGTTGATATGAAGTCACTTCCAGACGACACACAAAGTGAAGCACGAGAGAAACGGCAGCTCGCTCCGGATACTGTTTCCTTGGACCCATTGTTAAGAATCAGGGAAAACTAACGTCTGTCAGGATCACGCTCGAGAACCTGAGCAGCAGAGCTGTGACTGTAGACCCTGTTCTACTAACACTGCTTCAGACAGAGAAGAGCTGGGATCACGGGGCCCGGGGCCTCACATGTTTAACACACCCAGGTTTCTCTGGCACAGAAAGCCTCTTGGAAACACGGCAAACATCTTCACAGGCAGACAAGGAGATAATGATCCCTGCAGGGCGACACATGGTCAGGGACTTGGATGAACACTCTCACTTCCTCTTGAGCCTGAGAGAGACAGAAGAGTCTGTCAGCGCATCCCTGCTCAAACAACACAACCTTCACCCTAACTACTAGTCCAAGATCTATCGTAAGCTTCAGCGCATCGCAGACCCATTGACACCAATGCAGCTATGATCAACTTTCAGGAAACGCATCCCAGCACAAATAAAAGACTCGTTTTGACTCTTCTGATTGGCTGATCCACGTTCATAGACACTGGTTAACTGCATTTAATATGTTTAGTCATTCCTGATCACTAGTTCCTCCTCGTGTTGACTTGTTAGAGACTCTTTCAGTTTCTTCTCATCGGGTGAACCGAACTAAAAGCCACACAAATATATGGCATGAATAGCTCGTCAAAACTAGTAAGTTACATTTAACTGTATAAACTTAAAGAGAGTTGAGAACTGAGCATCCAAACCCGGCTTGTACAAAGAGAGATGCGGAAAATGACTTCTTCATTGAAAGTGTCGGTGTGAATGAAAGGGGCCGGTCGCACATTAAGATCCGCGGCAAGCCGTGAAAAGACCTGCTACCCCGTGAGCAAACAACACTGGGTTCAACCAGCCGAAAAACAAGCATCCCAGCCTCCCGTTCCACACAAACAAAGACCCCGGGGCCGCTGTAACACCAAACGCTTTCAAAGCCAGCCACTGACTAGAAAACCACTGAATCGCTCACAATTCATCAAGTGTTTTATAATGCATAAATCCACCGTTTGAGAACAACAGTCTCTAGGGTTCTTGGGAATCGTTCAGGTGTCCGTCGTTCCCGTGGGTAATGCGGCTGTGCTTTTGTCCAGCTCATTAGGAAGACTTTGGGTTTTCAGGAAGGGTTACAGTTTCTCTGCAACATAATATGGACGGATGTGTCGAGTGCCGGAGGGCGGAGGTTATCTGAGGAAGGTGTCATGTTTGACCTCCACCCTGCTTACAGATGACCTTCTGCTGTTATTAAAGTCATTTCTTCTGTTGTTGTGATGTTGTGAACTGGAAGTTGAGCTCTTTTTTTGAGTGTGGTAGGAGGCACATGCTGGTTCATGTGAACATCATCCGGACAATAACTCCTCCACAGATGGACAGTTCTGGAAACCCTGGTTTGCTTCAGAACCAAATAACCAAGCCTTGCCGTGTCACATGGTTCAGTGTTTTCCCCGTGCGTGAGATCTTTCAACTCCCACAGCAACACCCCAATGATCCTGAACATCCCAGTCTGCTCCAGGAGTCCAGTCCTGCGATCAACAGAGCCTCTCCTGCACATACCAGCCCATCTCTGAGAGACAGACGATCTGTGTTCAATCTGACAGGATCCAGGACTATCAGACACCTCTGCCTCGAGGAGTGATGTGACGACTGCCCTGAAAGGCCAGAAGTTATAATAATATTTAAAAGGGTAAAATATCTGCCTCGTCTTGGCCAGGGCTCTGGATTTTCAGATACACAGCACTGATGAGTAATGTTATATTTACTGGGCATCACTGTGACACGCTCCGTCGTGTAACTCCAGAAAACTCTTTCTCTTCTCTCTTCGGTTCCTGACACTACAGAGCAGGAGTAGTGTGCACTATATCAAAACTATATGTCTGGGAGATTTACTGCCTAGTTATCCGCAGGACGGTTCTGGTTCCTATCAGCATCCAGGAAGCATACTGGCTCTAAACTGCACACAACATGGAACAATTTGAGCGCTCTTCATCAACGATAGTCCAGTGGGGGCCTTTCAGAGCAATTCAATCTGTTAGGAGCCAGATTCCCTTTCCTGCACCCTACATAACGTCCAGAGTCACCACAAAGCATCTGAAAGAGCTCTGCTATCGTGTGTCGGTTGCTGGGAGTCTGTCTGAGAGGAAAGTCTGCGATTAGTAATCTGTCAAACTACTGGAGGTTTTAAATCAACACGTGCGACTGTAAATGATCGACCATCTCACCGCTTTAAAGAAAACAGCCCCTCGTCGGTGTGTTTTAACAAGCGGGGTGAGATGTGAGATGTTTGGAAATCCCTGGGCTTCAGGGAGGGAATGGGAAGAGCCGTCCCAGTTCAGGAATGCTGTGGTATTCATTCCAGACAGCTGATTTTGAGAGAGGGAGTCAAACAATACATGATACACATTCCTCATAACCAGACAACAACCCATCTAGATGTTCCCTGGAGAATCTGGACGACAGACCGCGACTCCTAACCAATGCACCGTAGGAAACCTCAAACACAATGTGCAGAATTCCAGCTCGTTTCCTCCTTTCCGAGGAATTGCGAGGAGCGCTGAACAGCCGTTTACTTCACTGTTGCATGACCCTGGGATTGAGCACACTAACCCTCTCTTTAAAACACACGGGCATAGGATGGGGACCATTTTCCCATTAGTCGCTCCTCGTAGGAGATTTCCTGTCAGTGTTTACTGCAGAAAACCCTCAGGTACTAAAGTCACACACAGAGCCCAAGCTATAGGTGCGGCCTGATCACAAATAAACTTGTTCTGTACACTGAAAACATTTAAAGTTATTTTAACGGTAACTAACTGGGAAAATGATGCTGAATGGTTCATAGTAAATTCCTGTTACATTTATAGTCATTCCCAGAATTCCCTGCATTGCATTTGAATTTTTGTTTGAATTTGATGTTTTTTCATTGAAATAACTGTTCCTTCTCGTTTTTTCTGATCAGTGATGTTTATTAGGGTTGTGTGTTACATGTAATGTTGTTAAATTTATAAGTGTCATCATGATGGTGTTTAGTGTTTGTGTGAATGACACTGAGCTCCTTCTATATATGTTACTATTTAAAAGCAATCGGTGCTTATTTCAGAGCTACAAAACAGATTTCAGTTATTTTAATACGGTGGTATATTAACATTATATCAGTTAATAAAATTACAGTATTTAACTGTACATTTAAATATATATATATATCAAACTAATTATATTACTTACAAGAAAATTATAATAGTAACTTCACAATTAAATAAATAATAAGAAGAATTCCTGATGAAATGTTTTACAAAAAAAAATTAGTGTAAAAATGCTACAGTAAAAACCTCGCTAACAGTAAGTTTTCTCATCATGTAAGTTAAAAACATAAACTTTATATTTAATTAGCCATTCTTTATATTTAATTTTACAGTACCTTGTATTAAATGTATTAATTTATTTATTGTGTTATAAATCTATATATATATATATATAATCAAAGAAATGCTGTAATTTGACTGGTCCGCTCTCTTAGGCCTATATGAAACACAGTGAATAATGAAACTGACTGCTTTTAATCAACTTATATGTATATATATAATAATTCTTAAAGAGAATTATATGTATTAAAGTCAGTAGTTTTAGATGTGTTGCTGTTTGCAGTGCTTCAGAGGATGAGTATTTAATGTTCTATAAGAGACGTCGAGGATGCAGTGAGATGAACTGGAAAATACCTGAAAGAGCCAGAAAAGCGTGGACGCTCACTGTGTGTCTCATCTCTTCTGTATATTGGGAGTGGTTAAAGGCAGCTTGTTAACATGACTGTCTAGACACACTTTGTTTGTTGTTGGGTCTGAGATGAGAGAATGCTGGACTTCAATCCCATTTGTTTCATTGTAAAACACAAACAAGACACGCTCATCCCTGATCTGGATCCACAACAAAGGCTGCTGTGTAAAAGTGAAGAATATGTTTGTAAACAACCTGATCTGAACACAAACACAAGAGAGAAATCAAAGTGAGTCAGATAAACAAAAGAGGTCAGTCAACAAGGCCTGTGTCAATAAAAGATGTAAACTCCAGGTGACATCATTCTCACGTCAATATCAGTGAAAACACCCCTTTAGTGAACGCAAACTACCTCTATTAGCATTAATTAATGGCATATTAATGATGGCCACTTCACAAGTCAGAAATAGAATAAAAATGTAGTTTAATCAGAGAAAAAGAGCAAAGTCTAGTTTTTCTTGGATTAAGAGTGTAAGTGAGTTTTTAACACCTGATTTATTTAAAACCAAATTTCTCCAGATCTTTTCCCATAAAGAAACAAACTCATCTACATCTCGTATGGCCTGAGGGTGAGTGATGTCAACTATTGAACTATTCCTCTAGAATCTCTCAGAAGAAAGCCGTACGAGTTCAGATCAACACGAGGGAGAGTGAAAGGACTTTGTTTTCTCTAATGCGTGATGACATTATTTTGTCATTAACGTCTTTAGTCACTCGTGGTCCACTTCAACTATCTCATAATATTGTCATTATTAGCAATTATCTTGACTCATGTGCGACGCCCCTCGTACATCTGACCTCACTGGCAGTGTCAACAAACTCCTGCTTGGCAGATGATACAGACTTATGGAGTGTTTTCTTCCCGGTGGTCTGATTGACCTCATTCCAGGCACTGGATGTCACACCACCCATAAAACAGGCTGTCGTGGTTCCCCGTGGAGAAACCTCGGACTGCAGACTGGAGTCACTGCCAGTGGAGACAGATTGTTTAATCACATGCTTATTTAGTCTTTCGCCTCTTCCTCTTGTGTGCTGTATTTAGAGCGAGGTATTGTTACGCTTGTGTTTCTGGAGCAGTCCCAGTCTGAAACACACCTTTCAAGCAGAGGAGAGTCACATGTGTGCGGCTTAAAACCACTTTTTCTTTATTGGTTTTATTACAGTTTGTTAATTATTTATTTAATAATATTAAACAATAAATACGTTTATTTTTAAAAATGCTTTGTTGACATGCATTGTTGTTAATTTTTTTATTGAATTATATTTGATTAATATTCATTAATTTATTTTAATTCATGAATTAATTAATATGAATATATTATTTTATCTTAACCTAATACAATAATTAAAATTTAAACTAATATTTAGTTTAATATTAATTATTTTCTTGAGTCTGAAAAAGAGTACATTGGTCCTCCATGGGGTTTTATTATCTTATCTTTTATTAATTAATAATGAAGATTGTAGAATAAATACAACTAATAATTATTTTTATTATTTTGTTGTCATGCATGAAAGAGTCGCAGTTAATGACTGGTTTAGTGAACTAGTTCATATGACTCCGTCAAATTATCTGATTGAATGCGAATAAAAATAAAATAAAAAAGACACATTCTGCCAGATTTAATAGGATTGTTCACCCACTTCTGTCATTAATAACTCACGCTCATGTCATTCAAAACCCATAAAACTACTACTTGGACTATCTCTTTAAAAAAAAATTATGAAAGTTTTCTTACCCTGCATTGACATTAATGAAATGGAAAAATAACGACTGCAACGACTTTGTTGTTATGTTTGTTTTCTCACAGAAGGTGGAGCCACTGTTTTTTTATGACGGAATATTTTAAAGATAAACTCTCAGGTCATGAATGTAAGTAATAAATGACAAAACTATCCCTTTAAGTCCATTCCACAAATTCCCTCCAAAATCAACGGATAAAAGCAATCTCCAGATTCGGTCTGGGCATGATTATAAGGTACTCCAGTGGAATTAAGCAAAGTATTTCCAGAGAGACTCTTTTGTACATCTGCTATTTTCCCAGGGCACCCGAGGGGACTCATATTTACAGCAGCGATAGACCAAAACTAGCCGTCCTATCCTTCTTGTTGTCTGCGAATGCTATTCATTAGGAAAGCTAGAGGGCTCTGTTTTGCCTCACACAACAGAACCAGAGAGCGCATTAATTAAAGCCAATTACAGATAGCTCCGAAATCCCTCTGCTAAGCCTTCGAGAGCAATTTGTAGAAGATGAAACAGCACGGGTCAACAGTCATAATAAAAGAGAGCATCTCTACAACATGTGCTCTTGATGGGAGATAACAAATGATTTACGCTAAGACGGCTAATCCAAAACAGACAGTGAACTAGTGATACTAAATAACAAGGACAGCTTTTATCCTTAAGCTGTACCTCTTAGGTTTCATACCTATGCATTCGTCTTCCACATCACATGATTACAAAAGTATCAAGGTCTGTAGAACACTACAAAAAAGAGGCTAAATCACATTAAATAACCACTCCCATGACGATTTATCTCAGCTGCTGTGTAGTCCTATGGAAGCCCGTTTCTGCCACTGAATTAAAAAAATTAAAAAGGTTATTGTGACTTTTTATCTTACAATTCTGACTTTTTTTCTCAGAATTGTGAAATATAAACTCGCAACTGGGAGTTATAAAGTCAGAATTGTTAAATTGATAGATGTTAGATTTTTCACAATTTTGAGTTCTAAAATCAGAATTGCGCGATAAAAAGTCAGAATTGTGCAATGTAAAGTAATATTTGTGCGATGTAAAGTCAGAATTGTGCAATGTAAAGTAATATTTGTGCGATGTAAAGTCAGAATTGTGAGATATAAAGTCAGAATTGTAAAAAGTCAGAATTGTGCGATGTACAGTCAGAATTGCGCAATGTAAAGTCGGATTTATGTGTTTGTATCGTGCAATTCTGAGAAAAAAGTCAGAATTGCGAGTTTAAAAGTTAAAATTGCACAATGTAAAGTCAGAATTGCGAGATATAAAGTCAGAATTGTAAAAAGTCAGATTTGTGAGCTATAAAGTCAGAATTGTAAAAAGAAAAAACTTTTTTCTGAGAAAAAAGTTCAGGTATAAAGTCAGAATTGTAAAAAGTCAAAATTGCATGATGTAAAGTCAGAATTGCGCGACGTAAAGTGAGAATTGTGAGATATAAAGTCAGATTTGTGCAAGGTAAAGTCAGAATTGTGCAATGTAAGGTAATATTTGCACGATATAATGTCAGAATTGTGCAATGTAGAGTTAGAATTGCGCAATGTAAAGTCAGAATTGTGAGACATAAAGTCAGAATTGTAAAAGGAAAAAATTTTGTTCTGAGAAAAATGTTCAGGTATAAAGTCAGAATTGTAAAAAGTCAAAATTGCACGATGTAAAGTCAGAATTGCGCGACGTAAAGTCAGAGTTGTGAGATATAAAGTCAGATTTGCGCAAGGTGAAGTCAGAATTGCGCAATGTGAGGTAATATTTGCACGATATAAAGTCAGAATTGCGCAATGTAAAGTTAGAATTGCGCGAGGTAAAGTCAGAATTGTGAGACATAAAGTCAGAATTGTAAAAAGTCAAAATTGCATGATGTAAAGTCAGAATTGCGCGACTTAAAGTGAGAATTGTGAGATATAAAGTCAGATTTGCGCAAGGTAAAGTCAGAATTGTGCAATGTAAGGTAATATTTGCACGATATAATGTCAGAATTGTGCAATGTAAAGTTAGAATTGCGCGATGTAAAGTCAGAATTGTGAGACATAAAGTCAGAATTGT
>JAUMHQ010000087.1:10713028-10734521 GCA_032361165.1 Enteromius paludinosus
CTTATTAAAACTATTCAGACGTGAGTTTTGAGCAGTGAAGGGTAGTGCTTGTTGTGTGTTGTGTCTCCGATCACGAACATACAACACGTATTTTGGGGTGAACTGCCCCTTTAAGACAGGTTTCATCACTAGCTGGGCAACCGAATACAAGCCCTTTCTTAGCAGTCAGGTCTTGGCAGCTGTGCATCAGTGGGTTATCAGAGAGTTATATATACTTGACACAAACATCTGAACAATGCCGCTAACAAGTGGATATAAATATCAGCTCTGCTCTGGGTTTCCTTCGACGGAGATCGTGCTTCAGATTTAGCGTGAAGAATGGCCAAAATCAGGCCGAAGAAACAATGCCCTCGAAATACACCACAGCGGTGAATGATGGGAGGAGCAGGTCGTCTCTGATTCAATTCAAACGCTAATTTAGCAACGGACATCCATCACTATTTAATAGCTTTGGAAAACATGCCCTTTGTGCTATCCGTGCGTTAGTTAGCTTTTTATATTTCAGCCACAAAATTAATTCCAGTTGTGAAGATTAACGTATAAGAGATCTTGCTGAGTGAATCAAACATGTGTCATTAGTGCAGCACTCAATGGATCATACGTGCAGACGTGTTAAAGAGAAAACACCCTGAGAACGAGTCCTGATAATAATAAAACATGCACAATTGCTGGGGTCTGGATGGGTTCGATGGGCCGCTGTGCCTTTAAGAAGCCGGTGTGTGATGAACTGAGCTCCTGCTTTACTTTAAGAAGTACATTTTAAATTACATTTTAATATTGATTTGCAGGGTGCACTTATTTTGATGTGTTGACTCACTAAAGCTCATGCTTATATTTTAACTGCAGTGCGTGTTTAATAATACATTCAAATCTAACGTCATTGCAAATTTGTATTTACACATATTTTAATAGATTTTTACTGATAGATGCTTAGTATTCAGCATCAACCATATCTCACAAGCAGTAAAGTCTAATTCTTCAATGTCATGTAAACTTGTACACAATTTGGTCACAAAAGCAAACTATAATACATGTTCAGTAGACACTAAATAGTGTGCGACTGCATATACAAAAATATTACAGTTGAGTACATTCTTTAAAATATATAATTTCAGTAATAAATAGCAGTGCTGGGAAAGTACTGTATTACAATATGGTGTTACTTCCTAAAACAGGAACTATGAGCATTACTTGGTTCCTTTTAGTGGAAACTAATATTACTTTTGCATTATGTTTTCACATCTGGCCTGTGCTTTCTTTCAGTGAATGGCAAATTGCATTACTTGAAAAAGTTAAAAAATATATATTTTTAATAATGTAAAAATATTTAACCACAAATGAGTATTTGGCACTGTTCGTTCAGTCGCTTCGGAGAAGGAAGGTTTCTGCGGCTGCACCGCTTGATCTGAAGTTGTCTTCAACAGAAGTTTCTTCAACAGAAGTGACGCAAGAACGTCAAGTTTAACGGAAAATAGCGCGTTCGTAATAAACTCTACAGACCTGTTATTACTTTAACATTGTAACACAATCACTTATGTAGCAGGATACTTGGATTGACAGCATACTTACTCCAATCACAACAGACAGCGAACGAAGTGTCTCTTAAAGAAGAGTTAGTACTGAACAGAGCGTTATAATCGTTTCCCCACCTGTATCTTCGTCTTTGTCGTCCATCACAGCTCAAAACTCTTTAAATGGTCCTGGAACAGCTTCTTATCTGTGTTCACTGAAAGCTCTGGACAGTAGAGAAATAACACCCACCATCACATCCTGGAACAAAGAAGACTCTCAGAGAAGTCTTAAAGACACAGTGCACTCAGAGATTTACAAACCAGAACAATCTATAGACCAGTGTTAGACCAGTGCATAATACAGCTTCTGTCACGCTGTTCACTCGACTGCCCTTAATGTGCTCTTATTAATTAATAATCAAACATAATGAAGAAGAAAAGCATGAAAGACTCTTAGAAAAGTTTATTGTTTTAGGACAGGATAGGATTAGCATAGTGTGATAACATACACATTACTGTAAAAAAAAACTATTAAAGAATGTGTTTAATGTGTTATAAACTGTGTGTAACATGATCATAACTGTCTCTGTGTCACATCTATAATAATAAGTAACAAGTAATAGTAAGTACACAATAAAGAAAACATGATAATATTGATGATAATATAATACATACAATATAATGTAACATATTATAATATTTAACTGTGAAAAATAATAATTGTTATTGTTTATATCCCACAATTTCATGGTTATATAATAACATCGTAAGAAGCTTACATGGGAAACGCAATTCTGACTTTCTCACATTTCTGATTTTTCATTGATTTATTTTTCACAGCATTGCGAGGAAAAAAGAGCGAGTTGGTGAACTATAACAATATACTAATTCCTAAAGGAGCGATGTTTTTATCTCTAGCTGGAAACAAGCTCCTGTCCTCGTGTTAGTTTCGCTCCTTCCTTTGATTCTGGGCTGAAATACAGATATCTGCTACATTCCATCTCTTCTGATGGTCTTCCTGTTTCTTGAGATCATTTTCTCAGCAACACAGGTCTGAAGGTGTTTAGAGGATGGAGCAGCAGCAGCACTTGGCCGGGTAGTCTTTGGAGTAGACTTTGTGTTCGGTTCCATAAACGAAATAAATGTGTGTTTTCTCATTCCAGACGTAATGCACTCGAGTGATGGGGATGAGCTCAATGGTCTGCCTCTGGGAAACAAACACAACATACACATTAATAACAGAGTTTCTCAAGAAAGTGTTGTGAATTTTATACGATTCGTTTGTTCAGAGAAGAGTGCTTTTTCTTGGGATGGTTGGCGTCTGGTCAATATGTGCTGATATTCAGGCTGCTTCTGGTCAGTCACAAGCGCTGATCTGTTTCCTTCTTGGGGCCGAGCCAACAGGAAGCGCTGGTTTGATTGATTCCCAGAAGAGTGGGAGGATGAGAGCTGGTCTTAAAGAGACAAGCGCAGGTTTCTGGGTTAGTGTTAGATGAAGTACCTGCTGGAGAATACGGCAGGTGGTGGCGAACTGAGCCTGATGCTCCCTCACGGCGCTTCCAGACGCAGCGTTCACAGAGCGGTCCGGAAAACTGACCACCGGATAAACCTGCAGAGACCAGGAGACCCTTCAGAGTCAGAGTTACAGACTACGCTCACCTGCTTCAACATGATTACCAAGATACTGAATTAATAACGCTTCTCTTTGGATCAGGACAGGTTTATATGTATATGTATTTTTAGGCTTCAATGGTGTGAGCTCATGCAGAAATAATTCTTCACACACACTTTATTTTGAGTGTTTGGATGGAGACCTAGCTAGACGTCTTTCAGACAGAAATGCAGAGCAGTAGGTGCTACACAGCAGGCCACGCTTGTGTTCGAACAAACTCTGGCTTTATATCTCGCATTTCTGACATCACAAGTTTCTTGTTGTTAAACAGCATGTTCGTGCTCACCATTGGAGCCATGTCAGTAAGAAGTTTCTCTCCACTGATCTGATCCAGCAGCTCCATGGGGAATCCAGAGCCCTTGTCGATCACGGACACATTAACGTTGTTCTTCCTAAGAAGATGGGATGAGTGGAAAAAGACCGATGAAGTACACGAGCTTGTTTGTGCACAGCGGAAGTGTGTTGTGAACTCTGCTTCTCTCACCATGTGATTTTCAGCTTGATGAAGCACAGGAGCTTTCCTTGCCCTTTGCAGGTTTTGCAGGTGATTGAACCCGCTCCTCCGCAGGAATGACACCTGGAATACAGATCACTTTATTATAACCACATACTGTACATTACTGTTACCCAAACAAAGCACTTTCACAACGACACACAGCGTCTCCAGAACATGGCGCCCGCAGCAACACTCCAGACAGAATAATAGCTCCGCCTTCTTTCTTTCTGGAAACATTTGAAAATAAAGCCACTCTGTGACGTCTTGTGGAGGCGTGTTTAAACAAGCTGTTTTAGGAGGAAGTGCACAAGGCCTAACGTTTATAAAGAATATCTCTGTGGTTTTGAGACTTTAATCTCTTCAGGATCTCGAACAGCTCAGAACACATAATAAATAAATTAAGTGATTAATGATTGTCTGTTTGAAGGGTTGATACCTGGTCATGCCAGAGCCCTGACACGGACCGCAGCGGTTGGACTCATTTCTCCCCGTTCCTCCGCAGTGGGAACATCGGACCTGCAGCAACAGAAGCGTTATAAAGAAACAGCAGACAGGAAATACAGAAGGAAGTGTAAAACATGAACGCTCACCCTGCCTGAATTCACACACTTCCGGCAAGCAGATCTTCCCAGATTCAGGCATACATGACAACCCTGTCGTTTCAAATCAACAACAACTAAATCAATCAAGATGAATGTCCACTCGATGAATGGAAGACTGAAGGAGGTTTTACTTTGATGGTGGAAGTGTGAGGAACGCGGACAGCTCTCCGGCAGTCTTGGAAGAGCGCAGGGATGGGAACCGGGATGCTCCACGGAGCAGGAGCCGCTCCGAAACCGTCCACCACCTGACCTGAGGAATGAAGGGACGCACACGTTTAAGCAGACATGCTTTATTTATATACAAACACACGGTTCAGAATGATTTCCCTCACCGTTGTATGGCTCACTGTCCCACTCTGTTGTTCTGGACTCGGTGAAGGTCTCCAGCCGGTACTGTTAGCAGAAACAGGTATCCAGGATGAAGGTAAGCATGGCTGTGTGTGATGTGTGTGAGTGACGCTGCTCACCCGGTATGTGTTGAGCGACTGCAGGTCTGTGAACACCATCTCTTTGGCAGGTTTAGAGCTGTAGCAGCATTTGCTGCTGGCGTACTGTATGAAGGCCTCGTGGGCCAGCTCTTCACTGATCGCAGGAATGCTGTGGACATGACGTGTGAACGTCAGCTGAGCAGACATTTACAACAACACTGCATCACAGAAATACCCCTGCATTAAGTGGCCCCCAGTGGCTGATCTCTAAATGTGTATTTTCTGTTTAGAAATGCTCGCTCTATTAATGATGAGTCTGTGCTGCAGAATACCAGACCAAGCTTGGGTCTAGTGCTCAAACAGGGCGGAGCTGAATCAATAAATCCGGAATTGCCTCTTTCATGAATTCAAAACATGCCAAGAAAACCAGTTCGGCAAACCAATGTGAGCAAATAAACAAGACAAAGATTTCCCCCTTCATGAAGCGTTTTAGTCCTAAAGTAACATGAGAAGCATGCACCGGGCGTATAAGTGAAGTATGTTAGCACTGAAGAGGTTTAAACCGGTCTTACTCAAAGCGTCTCTCTGGAGCTCTGGATGGGGCTTGTGGCTGGGCCAATCCATAATCTGATGGAGGAATAACTGTGGACGCAATAACACAACATCACTGCCACGTTCATGACCAACATACTCTCTGTTTTACCTGAAGCTCGTCTCACCATTCGGTCCCAGACTCTCGTAGCCAGGAACCACGGGCATCAGATCTGCAGGAGGAGCTGTGGCCCCATCACCCGCCGCTGCGTTTGGATCTGAACGATAACATAACTGAACTAATATACCGCAGAAAGAGACAGGAAACATGCTTCTCTACAACTGCTGATGAACTATAGTAATGCACACTTCATAATGGCCTCTATGTGCAAATAATAAAGGTACTAACTGAAGGTTAAATACGTGCATCTGTTGGAAATCAGTGTATGTTTACCTGCATAAGATCCAGCAGGATAGGAAGAGCTGGCTTCATCCTGGTCACTATAACCAAAACAAAACAATTGATATTGTTATTAACTTTATTATTAAAGCACACCGCATGATCCACAAAACAGCCCCTGCCCTGGGAAACAAAGAAAGAAAGAAAGATAGATAGAAGACACCCACGTTTCTGTTTCTCTAATACATAGTCTATAAGCGACTGAAAGTTTAGTTCGCCATCTTTTCGCGATTGGCGAAGTTCAGAAGAGACTCGCGGCTGGTTTCTGGCGAATCTCTGGCGAATCTCGGCGAGGATTGTGTTGTTTTTAGGGTGCTTCGCTTCATACTTGAGTTTATTTAGTCAAACCTACCTCAGCAGATGCGTCCTGTCCATCTTCGTCTTCTTCTTCTTCTTCAGAGAGAGGGAGAGAGAGCTGAACTTTCGTTTCGAGAGAAGTGAGAGTCACGGAAGAAAAGCGTTGTGTAATCTGAGACGAGCACGACACCACACCATTCAAACACAAAGATTCACCACATTTGATATAACACACAGATATATACTGACAGGATAGAAATATATATTTATGCACTGCCTTTAATAAGCATACGACAACTAAACCCTTCCGTCTCGAGCATGGGCAGATATGATTTGCATAGCTGTTACGATAACTTTATTTAGATAGAGGAATATAAAAGAGGAAGGGAGGAAGAATATAGTCTTTGAGGTTTATGATGCCCTCTTGTAGCAAACAGCAACTGTTAGTCTCATATTTAAGCGTCAAATATTTAGCTTTAATTTAAGTAATCAACAGCGTCATCATAAAACAACAGAAACATCAGAGAAATTCTAATGATTTCCATTGAAATACTTTCTTCAGTAAAACCATTACAAACTCCTTGTTGTAGTGTGTTTTGGGCACTTTGCCAATAGGATTATCGATTATCATGTGACAAGTGTTGTGCGATGATTTAAAGCAGAATTAACGTTAAACATCATCTTCATCTCACAAGGAGCCATGGCGATAATTATGAACATGAAGCCGCAGTTATTATGATTATGGATTATAGCATTCCGACAGGGGGTGCTGTTATATCCAGTGAGATGGCCTACACAAGCCAGCAAATATCTGCTGGATAGAATACAGACGAGAAGAGAGAACTGATAGAGATATCGAGCAGATATTTAACATCGCATGATTTAATCCTATCAGATATATCTTGCCCTTTCATCACAGTTTTTTGTGTTGAGTGTTCAAACTCTTGCACTGAAGAGTCAACATCAGGGGATGTTAACATTTTACATTATAACAACATTCCCGTAACGTCACCATTAGGTTCTCAAGACGTCATTGTTTAAATGTTCTTAGAATGTTCAAAGCGTCCCTTTTTAGACGTTGTATTAACGTTCTTGTTTGGTTATAAGAATGCTATTCAAACTATTTTTAGAACATTTGAATCTCTCGTTATATGAATGTTCTAAGAATGTTATTTAAAACATTAATAGAACGTTTTATTAAGAACTCGGTGGTAACGTTTCTAATGATAACGTTTGTTAAAAATGTTCCAGTAACAACGCAATGGTAATATTTTTATTCTAATGTTTGTCAATTGCACATAACGTTAAGGAAACGTTATGTAAGACCTGTTTAGAGAACGTTCCTGTGAAATTTGCAGTACACATTATTCACGTCAACAATGATAAATATAAAAGCTATATTAAATATTAATGTTGATACACCAAACAGAATCACCAGACTTTAATGAGCTTCAGCATTTAGTAAAATAAATAAATAATAATAATAAAAGAAAAAATAATAAAATAAAGACCTGCAAATGTACAGCCTTAATATAAGGCTTAAGTAGGTTGCATATAAAAAGCACATATTTTTTTTAACAGAGACATAAATTATTTGTGTTTACATCCTAAAAAACAACAACAAAAAATGTTCCACTAAGAACGCATTTATTTACATTTTATTTAATTAATTTTTTCTTGCTGAATTAGTCAAGCATATTTATTAAATATATGCAACGTACAAAATAGTTTGTATTAAACAAAATCAGTTATAAACATATTGTGGACGGTCACATTTCAGAGCAGCCGCGACTTCCGCTGCCGGATATTATTTCCGGGTCGTCGCTGCGTCACTTCCTTCTTTTCTTCAGGACTGTCCTCAGTGGAGACAGGCCGAACGGTGAGCGGAATAAAATCTGAATTCATCCTTTAAGTTTGTGACTAAGATGCCGTTTTTCCCGCCCGCGGCGCTTCATCAGTGTTCGCTGTGTTAAAGCGCGTGGATATCGTGTCTCTAGGAGCGACGGAATAAATGATATGTATATAAATCTCCGCTCGGTGTTTGTGCACGGCGGCCATTGGTGTGTGTGAAACACTTAATACATCACACACCACTCTGCTCGCTGTAACACGACAGAAACCACCTTATAAACCAGATCTAGCTGATCTAGACGCTGAATATATCACACTATAGCGCGCCGAGTTCAGCGCTAGCTGCATGTGTTAGCACGATGCGATGTGCAGTGTGTAAACTTCAGCTTTCTGCTCTAGTTCTAATCATAAAAGTGTGCGTTAAGCTCAATTATTATCGTGTGCTGTCATTTACTCGTGATTGTTGACGAAATGGGATAATATTTGTGTGGTTTACCGCAGGCTAACACTGCTAATGCAGCTACATGTCAAAGCAGATGTGTTCGGTGTAAGAGAAGCCTGTGCAGATCTGGACTGCTTGACTGTTTGTGTACGCACACATCTCATTTCTGCATGCTCTCTCTCTCTGTAGGCATCATGGCTCAACTCAGACCCCTCACCAAACCTAAGATCGTCAAGAAGAGGACCAAGAAGTTCATCAGACATCAGTCCGACCGCTATGTCAAGATCAGTGTAGGTTTCTGAGCTTTAAAGTTGCAGGAGCACGCAGACTTGCGTAGTGTTTAATTGGGTTGTGCTGAGTCTGTTTTTAGCAGAAATGCATTAATTTGTAACATGGCTACAGAAGCTGGTTTATTGAAAGTGCATGCTGTGTCTCTTAGGATGAATTTATCCATGCATGTTCAACTCTGACCTGATTAGGAGGTCTGGGTTTAGTTTTCATGCGGATGTGCTGTCAGCCACAAGCTGTGTTTATGAGTGCGGTGCGTTAAAGTTATCTTTCAGAACAATGTGAAGTCGCTGATCAGTAGACCCGAAAGCACGCTAGCAGCGATCAGCAGCTAGATTAGCCTTCATCTGCATGCGTGGTCTAACATGAACGCTGTCTTCTGCAGAAAAACTGGAGGAAGCCCAGAGGTATTGACAACAGAGTGCGCAGACGCTTCAAGGGTCAGATGTTGATGCCCAACATCGGTTATGGGAGTAACAAGAAGACCAAACACATGCTGCCCTCTGGATTCAGGAAGTTCCTGGTGCACAATGTCAAGGAACTTGAAGTCCTCATGATGAGCAACAAGTAAGTGTGCCTCTGAATGTGGTCTGTCTCTCTGGTCACACCGTATTCATCTCGAGAACTAGCATGACGGAGGAAGTGCCTGCTCCACCTCTGGATTATCTAGTACTGCTATATAAGTAAGCATGTGGTAATCTTAAAGTTGTTGTTGTTTTGTAGGACCCATTGTGCAGAGATCGCCCACAACGTGTCTTCAAAGAACAGGAAGCTCATCGTAGAGAGGGCCGCCCAGCTGGCCATTAAGGTCACGAACCCCAACGCCAGACTCCGCAGCGAGGAGAACGAATAATCTGGATCTCTTGTCTTTTCAATAAAGTGGAAAAATGTGTTAACTACACTTGTGTTTCTGTCTTGTGTTGTGGTTATGAACATCTCCGTCCCATCACATCCTGACTGCACAGACACGCTTGAGTTTCAATGGCAGCATCAGTGTGGGTCTTTTTTTAGTTTTTTCATTCCCATTCCCAAAAATTAGAATTTAACATAAGTAACCTTTTTTATTTAACATCCATGTTGAAATTGTGTGTGTGTGTGTATATATATATATATATATATATATATATACACAAGCGTGCTAGAAGGATTGCTGAAGAGTGGTGTCACTGAAGACTGGAGTAATGCTGTTCAAATGTAGTCTTGCATCACAGAAGTACATTATAAAGTATATTAGAGCCGTTATTTTAGCTTGTAATACTGTGTGTGATTGAGCAGTGTGTAGGGTAGAGATTGTAACCAGTATCACGCTGCAATATATTTTTATCGACTATGTTTAAGTCCCTAGTTCCTGTGATTGTGTGGTTAATCCCATTAATTGCTTCCAGTCTTAATAAATCCCTAGTTCAATATCACCAAATAACCACACAGTCGTAGACTCTTAAACTGCAGTGCTGTTGTAATGAAGTGTTTTGGATGTTCCTGTTTGCAAATGCTTCACATTAATTCATAAATCCTCTCCTGTGGCCTTGTGGGGATAATAAAGTGTCCGTCTAATGAATCCCGGCGGGTAATTCAGGTCCTTTTTGACTATTTTTTGGGGCTACTTTCTTTGGTGTTTGATCGAGTGGTTTTAGGAGGTGTGGACAATCATAACTTTAATAGAGAATATGTCTGGTTTTGAGGCTTGAATCTTTGGGGGATGTTATCTCTGCGCTAACAGCTCAGAACACTCCACTGTAAGTGGGTTGGTAAGAACATGTTGGTTATGTAGTAATATGCTTCGAGCTTTAAAAGTATTTGTGTTTATTTTCACAACAACACTGTAGTCCATTGCAGGCTCGTGCAACCACAAACCACCAGAACTTGCAGTCCTAACTGGTGTCCATGGATTCTACAGCCCCTGTTAAGGGGTCTCCTTGAAGGCTCTCGAAGATGGTGGCCATCTCTGCGTTGCTTCGGATCTGATTGGCGAAGTCAGCCATCGCGGAGCTCTTTTCCACCTCACTGATGGACAGCAGGGCGGCGACCGCTCGCATGGCAGAGCGCCTCAGCTCTTCCTGTTTCTCAAACTCTTGCTTCACTGACCCGGCTTTTACCTTCGCGTTATAACAGGAGATATTTGTTTACTGAAGTATTAAGACAACCCACATTTATGACAACTCTCTGTCATGTTAAGCCTTACCTTTGTAGTGCAGGTAGCTTTCAGCGGCTCCACTAGCCTGTCCAGCCTTTGCACCACAGCTGCTGGACACAGCTTAGAAAGCCTGGCCAGCATAATGAAGGTCAGCATCTGAAATAGCAGGAATATGAACATCTCAGAGGGAAATGTCCTATGTAATGTAATGGACGTTTAAGTATAATGTAACCTCACTTTGATGTCATAGTGATCTTTCAGGCCTTCTTCAACGTGGTTCAGGAATTCAAAGATGTCCAAACAGTCCAGGCAGCTGTCCAGCAGGGTGTACATACACTCGAAAGCCGCCTTGCGGACGTCCAAACCATCATCTACTGTGTGCTTGAAAGGGCCCATCTCAACCTGAGATGTGATTAAGTGTACTGTGACATAAGTCTTTAGAGGCTTCTGGAGCGGTTATATTATTTTTGTTTTTGCAGTATTGTACACAACATTGCATTTTTCTTGTTCTTTTGACATTCATAGTCTGTACCTCTCTAACAAGGTCCTTTCTGATCTGGGTCTCCTTGTATAGATGTGGGAGAAGTGATGTCAGGAGCCCACGGATCAGGGAGGGTTTGTTGTGGGCCGCTGAATTGAACATGACTAAAGCCACCCGCCGAACATTGAGGTCAGGATCCTGGAGAGTTTTCAGGAAGTCACCTAATAGCAGAATTACAAACTAGGCCATTAGTCAAAGTATTTGAGATATTACCCATCATGCATTGGCCCATACGTCAGTAAAAACATGCAAGTTACCAATGCATCCTTTGAGAAGTGAGTCTACGGGCATGGGGTGGTCTACGATGGTAAACTTCACTGCAGTCACAACCGTACTGCGAGAAAGAGGAGACCCTGGAAGAACGATAAATGTTGTTTCTTGTTTAGATTTGTCCAGCCCAGTTGCGTTTATCAATCAAGTTAAGACTAAATAAGAAATTACCTCCCGAGCAAATACAAGGTACCCCTACCTGAGGACAGTTGTTTCTTTAGCCTTGGCAGGAGTTCAGATGGACTGACCAATGTGAGTTTCCCCAAACATTCGGCTACGATATTGCGAGTGCCCTCTTCTGTGCATTCACAGTGCTTGAAAAGCAAAGCCCAGATGTTCTCCACGTGAGGCTTGAGGCTGTCGGCTGACAGAGCGCTGATCATTTCTTTGAGGGAGTGCAGAAGCAGGTACTGTCTCTTCGGCTGGCTGCCGATCTCCTTGAGCATGAATGGCAGATACTCCCCCAAGTTTCCCACACAAATGTTGCCCAAAGCAAACGATGCAGCAGACTTGACTTCCTCATTAGAAGAACCGAAGGCCTCCATTATGACCCCCTTCAGTTCCTTCTGCGCTTCGAAGTTCATAAAGCGTCCAATTTCTCCAAGGCACAGCAACGAGAGAATCCTCACTGACTCGGATGACTTGGGGTTCTTGACCTCCTGGATAAGATTGGTGACCACTCCGGAAGCCTCTTTGGGACAGGCCGTTGACAAGGCAGCTACACACTTGGCCACGGAGTAGTAGGACTGTTTATGCACGGACATCGAGTCAGCAGACTTGAAATCGTAGAAAGGTCCCCTCAAGGCTTTTAGAAGGTCACTGTAACCCATATTGTTAGCCTTCGTTGCTACAAGTACCTGGAAGAACTCAAGTATTGAATTAAGAGCGCCTCCTTGTAGCAGGGGAGAATGGACTAAGCTAAGCACTTCAGGTAAGATCGTCCCCCCGATCTTGCTCAAAGAGGAAGGGTAAACCTTAGGCATACAGGTGATCAGCGTTATGGCCACCTGTGAGATATGCATGTCGCTCTCTTGAATCAAAGCAGGCACCTCACTCAGTATGGACTCAATCAAAGGCGGCTTGAAGCTGTCGCTGTAGTTTGTGAGCATCACATTCAGGGCTGTTATCGTGTTCAACTTAAGAGCCCGTTGGTTTTTCCTCAAGAAGGATCCAAGCATTGGAATCGCCTCTGTTAAAATGGGCCTGATGTCGATTTTAAGTGGCGAGGAAGCAACAAGAGTCAGCATCTTCACTGCGACAAGCCGGGTGATTTCATTCTTAAGCCTCTCCAGAAATATCTGCAAGGTGGGCTGCAGGTCGGCACCAAGCTGGTCGCCAAAATGACTCAAGATGTGGCCCATGCAGAAAATGGCCCGCTCCTTCACCTCTTGGTCTATGTCAGCCGCCTTCAACCTCTTTGAGGTGCAAGCGAACACATTTTTGATGTAAGGTTTGGCGTCAAAAGAGACGGGCTTGTCCAGCGGCCGCATGAGTTTGACTATCTGCTGGGTGACTTGGAGAGCCTCCGATGTGATCTTATAGAAAGGGTCTTCTACGCATTGGATCACTGGTGGTAGGATGGTGCTAACGTGTGGGTGGAAGATCTCTGGGTCGTGGCTACTCAAGAGAACACTGAGGAAAGCAAGGGCGTCAATCTTCATGTTTGAAGAGGTCGACTTGTCCGTCAAAGAGTAAATAATACCTAAAGAGAGATGGAGGCTCAAATGAATATAAAATAATATGCCACAAATATGTCGACCCAAACATGACAATTACTCACTCTCTTGGCGAGGCCTTTATTCATCTTTGGTAAACAAATTAGTATATTTTTGAGGTTTCTAACCCTCGATAGACATCAGTAGCTCAACTACTGAGCTGTGATTTTCTGAAGCTACGAGGATATGGACTATTTTAACAAAGTCCTCCAAAGTCGAATTTCCATTGTTGCCATTGATGAACTAACCCCCTAAAAAGCACAACTGGATGCAAAAGGTCCAAAGGCAACTTCGTAGAAACTTAGATAGACTTCTTGAAGCTAGAGCAACAACACCACTGACCAGAACTTCAGCAGAAGTACCTGAAGTAAGCATGTTAGCGGTTCTAAATGCGTTCACACCGGACACGAATGAAGCATCAAGCGTGATTTACATGTTAAGTCAATGCAAAGACGCGATTAGACATCCTGCGGCGCGATTCGCATGAATAAAGCGGCGCGAATGGCGTGATGCACGCGTTTGATGCGTGATTTGCGCGAAATGCTAAGGTTGAAAAATCTGAACTTTGGCGAAAACCCGCGGCACGTTAACCAATCAGGAGCTTGCTCTAGTAGTGACGCGATTACTAACAAGCAGAAGCAGACATCGGAAACCATGGAGGACAAAATCATCTTGGCTGTATGTGGAGGAGCTGTACGACACAAATGAAAAGGAAATAAATACTGGATTCATTAAACCAAAGTTTGCCCTTTAGATCTACACAAAACAAACTTTACCTGGGCCTGGCCGAAGCCCCGCCCATGACGTGAATTTCCACGAAAGAAGCGAATTTCCATGCGGGAATGAAGCGAGTAAACTCAAAATGTTCTAGCTTCCAACTACACGCAAATAGCTCGATTTATTTGCGTCCAGTGTGAACGTACCTTTACTCAGAATAGTGAGACAGGGTGTTAGCATAGCGTTTGATGCTAATTCTCTGACCTGGAATGAGGGCTGGTATGTGTTCTCCTAGTTGACCAGGCAGTACGTTGGCCATCTCTGTCAAAAGACTGAAGCAGCCCTGCCTGCATCTCATGCTTTTCTCCTTTAGTTGTCGGTGTAAGGCTTTTATAATTGTCGGTACCTGTGAACGGAGGTAAGAACTGTTTTTAGGAGACATGCTATGAGTTAGTTGGGTTGACTTACTGCAAACGTTAGTACCTGCTTCTTCAAGAGAGATATCGCAGGCTGCTCTTTAGCCCCCGTGTCCAAAGTGGGACCGTGAGGGTGTCTGGTCTGTCTGAGCAAAGCCACGTAGGCTGAGAAAATGTCCGTTTTAACATTCTCCTCACGCTCTTTGAAGCGGGACACCAGGGTCGGGCTCACGGAGCCATAGAGCTCCAGCAGCAGGTCCCTGCGGCTGCTGATGATGGCCTCCAGACATTTGACAGAGGAGCGCCGCACTTTCCAGCTCATGTCGTCGTCGTCACTGTATTCATCATCAGACTCTATAGATGACAAGTGAGCAGGCTGTGAAACACATCCGCCTCATCTCAAAGCTAGATCAACTTGATCTTGTGTTTAACACTAGTAATACACAGGAAGACTTATGTATGTTTCCTCTTAAGAGTTGCATAATTAGGGTCATAAAAATCACCCTGGTCTTCATCGTCTCTGTCCTCAGTGTCCATACTGTCGTCCTCGTCATCATCAGCGTCGTAGTTGTAGTTGGGGTCGTAGATGATGTACTTCAAACACAGCTTGATGATTGCCTGGATGTGAGGGGACATTTCCTTCGGACATCTGGGAAAAAACAGGAAATGATTTAAGTGAAACAAATGTAATTAGAAAACTGCAAAAAACTCTCATGTTGTAAAAAATCTGAATCTTTAGTTTTAGACTAGATGATATAGAAAGAGTACCTGCTAACAAAAGCTTCAAAAGCCTGAAAGCAGAACTCGCGTAGCTCATCATCCTCCACGCTACAAAACTTCACCACCATTGGCACAATCTTCTGCAGGTGTTCACCTTCACATCATAAGACTCCGTATTACTCCACTTGAATATCCAAAATGTACTGTAATACTACATGTTATATTAAAACTCTGAGGTTTGTTGATTTGATCCTAGCTAGGCGGTTCAGCTCTCTCTGCTGGTCACACCATAACACTTCACTCCCTCAGAACTCTTGGATCAGCCCTCACCGATCCTGTGTCCTCCTCGTCTGCTGACCGTGGCCAGGCACTGGATGTAGGTGCGGACGCTGGCGGTGGGCGGCCCACGGGACAGTTCGCCCATCAGGTGTTCTGTGAGCTGCGTGAACAGAGCGGGGCTACAGCTGGGCACCAGGTGACCCAGAGCGATAATAGAGCGTTTCCTCACAGCCATACGAGGACTCATGAGCTGAGCCAGAAGGCTGGTCAGGATCGACTGATGGAAGCTCACCAGAGCAGTGCTCAACCTGACAAATAATACAGAAGGCTGACGGCTCAACATTTACAGCTGAGGGCAAAAGTTTACATCCCCCTTTCAGAATCAGCAAAACATTCAAATAAGAGGGATCGTACTAAATGCAAAAGAGCAAGAGCATATGGTTGTTGTCCACGAGTCCCCTGTTGGTCCTATACTGTTAAACTGTGCGCTGTTCTTCAGCTCCCACACTTTCTTTGGTTTTACAACTTTTTATTGTGTATTTGAAGTCTTTCCAACAATGACTGTATGATTTTGAGCCCCATCTTTTCACACTGAACTATTACAGAAGGTTCAAATGATGCTCCAGAAAGAAAAAAAACACGTAGAGCCGGGGGTTGAAAACTTTTGAACCGACTGGTGATGTATACAGTTTCCATATTTTGCCTAAATATCATATTTATTTTAATTTAGTACTGCCCTTTATAGGCTACAGAAGATATTTACATGTTCACCAAAAGACAAAAAACTAAGATAAATTCACCCCGATCTTCAAAATCAAAAGTATTCACACTCTTAATGGGTGATTTTCCTTCTGGAGCATCAGTGAGCATGTGAACCTTCTGTAATAGTTGTGTATGAGTCCCTCAGTGTGAAAAGATGGATCTCAAAATCATACGGTCATTGTTGGAAATGCTGGAAAACCAAAGAACGTGTGGAACAACAGGCAGCTGAACTGTTCAGGACTCATAATTATATCACAGCTGTGGATCATTCGGGGAACTACACTGTATTATAAATATGTCAACTTTTTTCTCTTGTGGACTATATGTAAACATCGTACTAAACAAACACAAACACATTTGGTACGATCCCTCTTATAGCAGATTCTGAAAGGGGGATGTAAACTTTTGATCTCAACTGTACATCCAGGTCCAAGTCAGTTGGACCAACCTGCCCAGCATGTCAGAGAGGATATCCAGAGCCTCCAGCTGAATGGACACATCGTCTTGCATTCCCAGTGCTCCGATCAGCTGGGACGTGATCTTCCTACAGACGTTGACTGTGAGGCTCAAACCTTCAACGCAACACAACAGCTATGACGAAAGATTCCAAAAAGATGGGAATTTCTCTAATTATGGTCTGGATACCTGTAGATAAAGGTGGCAGCTCGGCGATGACGGTCTTCAGGCCCATGCTGGAAATGTCCCTCAGCTGCTCTTTGTTGGACACCATGTTGGAGCAGAGAGTCTCCACCATCGTCTCCACCTGACTCTCCTTCACTTTTCCCACCAGAGGCCCAAGACTAAAACCAGACAGAATCATGATGACCACATCGCTGCAAAGGAAAACAAATCCTAGCGCCAGAATACCATTTGACGGCCAGGTTCTGCACTTCTCCGTTTTTGTCCTCCAGAAGTTTGAGTAGCATCGCCACAACTTTCCTCTCGCTTTCCTCGTCGAGTTTGATCGAGTCCTTCTGGAGCTCCATCATCAGGTCATTGGCCGCCATAAACCTGAAAGAAATCATAGTCCTTATTAGTTTTGATGTAAATGACTACATGCGATCTGGATTATGTGCTATTTTAAAATGCTCATAATCAGATTAGTTACTTTTTTATAGATACATGATTGAATATTGTTCACAAAATTAATTTTGTTTTCTTTTTTAGGCTACATTTTCCTTTCTAAAAATGCTACTTTGTGCCAAACCATTCAGCTTTGATTATATTCACAAAGACATAACTAAAGGAGTATTTTCTTCTCTTTTTATGTCATTTAACGGTAAAACAAATGTGATAAAGTAACCAAAATACATTAGCCTAGCTAAAATGAGTAGATTACTAGCTACATGGATAGTATATCCAAAACAAATACATATTTAGCAGCTGGTTCAGTGTTTTAGAGTATGGTATGGATCTGAAAGTTGCTCGGATATTAAATGTTTGTTTGTCATCGGCCTATTTTTGTAAACATTAGTCAGAAACATGCGTCTACAACACACACACTTTTCTTACCGAAAGTCTTTATCAGAGGATGTCATTTTTTCCAAAAGATTGGAAATGTAAAAGGTGACATTGGACATCTTGAGCTTTTAAAGTTACTGCACTTTATGGCGATGTAAAAAAAATTAGACTAACGTTAGTTGAGCTTGGTGAAGTTCATAGCGCCTGGCTGGACACTGGACAGACTGGAACATATGACACTTTCGGACAGTTTATAAATAGAGATGAGCGATATATTAATAATCGCACTCGCTTTGCCGTCATCTGCTGGACTCGATGTGAACTGCGCGGATGGGGAATATCGAGCGGAACCTTTCTTTGGTTCCGCCCGGAGCCTTTAGCAGCGGGACACAGTCCGTACTGGGCGCTCTGTCTGCCACGTCGGAAATATTATCAGTACATTTATTTCTGAAGCTCTGAAGAGCGGCCAGGACAGTCTCTGAAGATCTCAGCGGTGAAGGGGCTTGTGCGAGAGATATATTCAAATATGGTGAGTGTTACAGTATCGGCTGGGCGTTGATTATTGTCAGATACGTGCATAATAAACCCGGTAGTTCTCGAGCTGATGAATGAACTAAACTAAACAAACCCGATGTTTCACTGGAAACAAAACGCGTTTTTATAGCTTTCATGTGTTTCTGACATTACAAGGAACTTTTTGTCGCTTAGTTGTAATTAGATTATACACGTCTTTTAATATAAAAGTGATTTTTATTGTCAAATGTCAAGAGTTGTCAGTTGTTTATTAATATCGACCCGAGCTTACGTTTATTATATAACGTTATATATTAAGTTTTTGTATCGTATTTAGTGCTGGCAGTTAAAATATTTTTATTATTAATATATAATATTGAAATATTGAATTTTTTCTAATATCAATTGTTATATTATTAATATTATAATAATTACGCGTATTTTATTAATAGTTTTAAATATTTAATTTAGTTAATGACATAAATAATATTGAATAATAGTGATAATAACATCTCTAAATGATTCAGTAGTTGCATTTAGACCTTTATACGTGACGATGTTGTGAGTGAGATTGATCTGAAGCATGCTAGCTGTATCAATCAATGCTCTTCAAGCTCTGGTGTGGTCTTGTGTTTCAGGTTTCCATCATCAACACCGTGGACACCTCCCATGAGGACATGATCGTGAGTGTCTTCATCGTTCTGTCTCCCGCTGCGTCTCTCCCAGCCTCTGAACTCTGTTCTTGTGTTTTCAGCATGACGCTCAGATGGATTATTACGGCACCAGGCTGGCCACCTGCTCCTCGGACCGCTCCGTGAAGATCTTTGACGTCAAGAACGGAGGGCAGATCCTCGTGGCCGATCTGAGGGGGTGAGTGAAGCACACTATAGTTAGAGAAAGGCTGGAATCATTCGATCTCAAGAGTGACCGGGTCTCGTGTCGTTCTCTCTGGGCAGTCACGAGGGTCCGGTGTGGCAGGTGGCCTGGGCTCACCCCATGTACGGCAACATCCTGGCCTCCTGCTCCTACGACAGGAAGGTGATCATCTGGAAGGAGGAGAACGGCACCTGGGACAAGATGTACGAGTACACAGGCCACGACTCGTCCGGTAAGGCCGCGCTGTGGACTATGAGCCTGTGTGACACTGAAGTGTGGACCCTCACTCGTTTGTTCTCCTGCAGTCAACTCCGTGTGCTGGGGACCGTACGACCTGGGCCTGATCATGGCCTGCGGCAGCTCAGACGGAGCCATTTCGGTCCTGACCTGCTCTGGAGACGGACACTGGGATATTAAGAAGATCAGCAACGCACACACAGTGAGTCAGCCTCTGTAAGAGGCAGTAGTGGGAGGAGTTGAGATTCGACACGGTGCAGGCTGGCTCAGTTGGTTGTGTTTAACGGCTCCTCTCTTCTCTCCGGCAGATCGGCTGTAACGCTGTGAGCTGGGCCCCAGCTGTTGTCCCAGGGAGTCTTATCGAGCAGCCGACAGGACAGAAGCCCAACTACATTAAGAGATTCGTGTCTGGAGGCTGCGACAATCTGGTCAAGCTGTGGAAGTGAGTACAGAGACGAGCACCTGCTGTCATGTTTTATTATAAACACAGTACTGATAGATTTAGCCTGGACTTGCACTACACTTCGACCTCCGAGTGTGTTTGTGCTCCAGGGTCACAGACGATGAGACGCTGAGCCGATGGTGTTTGAAGGAGTGAATCTCCCTGACGTCTGTTGTTGTTGTTGTTGTTCCCAGAGAGGAGGACGGCCAGTGGAAAGAGGACCAGAAGCTGGAGGCACACAGTGATTGGGTGAGAGATGTGGGCTGGGCTCCTTCCATCGGTCTGCCGACCAGCTCCATCGCCAGCTGCTCACAGGTCAGCACTCTCCTCCGCTCTAAATGTGTGCTTTCAGTGTCAGGGCGTCTGGGTTATATGGCTCTGTTCCACCGCAGGACGGACGTGTGTTTATCTGGACGTGTGACGACCCGGCTGGTAACACCTGGACGGCCAAACTCCTCCACAAGTTCAACGACGTGGTGTGGCACGTAAGCTGGTCCATCACCGGAAACATCCTGGCTGTGTCCGGAGGAGATAACAAGGTGTGTGCTCCGTTAAACACACTCGTTCAGTGTTTTATACTCTAGTGAAGTGAATACTGATTTAGTGACAGGAGTGTGAAGAGTGGTCCAGGACATGGACAGGCGCGGATGTCCTCTGACTAACTGATGGTGATTGATTCACTTCCCCGTGAAGCTGATGTTGACAGCGTGTGGGATCACGGAGCGCTGGAGTGTGTGGGCAGCTCGCACAGGGGCTGACTGTTAAAGCTCTCTCAGGTTCAGGAGTTAATGACTGGGGTTAAATCACCCGGCGTGAGGGAATCGCTCCTCGACGGGGCGAGACTTCTGGAGAGACGCTCCGCCGTGTAATTATTCCCAGCGGAGAGCGACGGGTCGCGCGGTTACGCTCCATTATCTGATGCACTTATAACACAGACCGCTAAATCAGCGCAGGTTCAAAGCAGTACATTTAATCACGACTGTTTCAGGAAGAGATGATCAAACAACAAGTGAACAAGCTCGCTTATGTCTCACCTGGTGCTGTTTTTATAGGGATTGACACCAAACTTTGAAAAGCGTGTGGTTTACTGTTCTTGCGTTTGACCTTTGTGCGTAGGTGACCCTGTGGAAGGAGTCGCTGGACGGACAGTGGGCTTGTATCAGTGACGTCAACAAAGGCCAGGGTGCCGTGAGCTCCATCACAGACAGCCAGCAGAACGAGCAGTGAAGTGCTTCTGCCCTCAAAGACTTTTCCTCTACGTTAAGAGTGCATTTCATCCCCAGACGGCGGCTCGGTTCTCCACCTTTAGACCGCTTCTACTGGCTCATTTCCAAACGGGATGTTCGAGCTGATTTTTATTACTTATTACGTGTCTAAATGATGTTGAGAAATGTATGGAAGCCCGTTTCCGCCCATTAATAAAACACAACCGGTTATTGTTTCTGTTTTTATCTCACTATTCTCACTGTCTTTTCTCAGAAGTGTGCGATACAAAATCACACAAAGTTGTTTTCTCGCTGAATTGCAAGATAATTTCACATTTGAGTGCAGAAACGGGCTTCCACTGAAATGATTCATGGAGAAGTAAAACAAAAGGTTGAGAAATGAAAGCTGGTTCAAATATATTGGCCACAGTGGACTTTAGTGTGCTTCAGGACCAACACGACCACTGACGAATAAAGTTTTCTATAGGAACTCTATCTGACTCGTCTCCTTCTTTAGTTTTTACAGTGGTGGTTGCGTAGCTTCGTTAATAGAAGTAGCGAGAAGAATGAAAACGTTTCAGAAATGAAAACTGGATTGAAAGAACTTTATTTTTAATCAAATAAATC
>JAUMHQ010000087.1:10735978-10747659 GCA_032361165.1 Enteromius paludinosus
AAGAACAAACAAAGAAATCAATTTGTTTTTTTAAATTTGTGACCATGAATGTTCTGCAGGATAAGCTAACCATGACACAGAAACAGAGCGTGAGCAACTGATATAAATATTGGTTGGACATTAGTTTGTAGTTGTTTGTGGGAGACGGCGGTCACTTTTCGCGGAGAATTGAGTGACGTCATATAATTCTGCTCAGGCAGGTCGCGGCCGTGCGCCGCTGTGTTTGAGTCCTTCCATTGGCCCGCCGGGAAAAGTCGCTCCGCCCCTGGTTCATACGTGTTTTAGGATGAGAGTAGTTCGTACGGGTTTGTGTGATTTATGTGAGGGTGGGTTTAGCACTGGTCCTTAATACGAATTCCTATGATTTTGACACGTCGTAAAATAAAATATAAATTCGTACAAACATCCTATAAGAGGTTCAGTGAAACTAGCAGCAGTTTGTTTACCTACATTATTTACAATATCCTATTTTATGTTGTACATTTTTACCATTTTATCACACAGTTCAGCCTTGATTAAGAAGTCGTGAATTATTAACAGCAAGACATAAACCCCGAATTGGTAGAAAACGTTTTTGTGATTGAATAAAAACATCCAAATAGTGAGATATAATATCACAATTACAAGAAAAAGACGTTTGTTTTATTTTTGTGGAGGGAATAAGCTCCTATATAAATCGCATACATATGGAAGTAAGTTCACCAAAACATAAAATAGAAATAATAATAGTTTCACGTTGACTTTGCACCATATATTAAATCGCACCCTAAAACACCCGCAGCATGCGTGAAAGGGTCGGCGTCACCTGCAGAACCCGTCACACACACGCGCATCTGATCATCCGGCGTGAACGTGCCGTGGCAGTTGTTTCCATTACTGTCATATTAAATTATGCCTGGGCTACAGATTTGGCAGAGCCGCCAGGGGTCCAGGAGATCAGCACCGGCCTGCCCACAGTCAGGAGTCCTCATCTGGAATGTGTTCCGCCTGAAGAATATCAGCTGGAGCTATTGTTTGGAGAAATGCGCTTTGTCACACATCAGCAAATTATGCAAATAGTTATCAAAAGTAGTGTAGATTATATACAAGTCAATTAAATACTATGTAAAAATAATGAATTATATAATTATATAATTAAAATGTAATTGTAGCGTTTGTTGCACTCCCTTTAAACTGACATCAAAAAACAAAAAGAAAAGTTTAAGCAAGATGATTTAAACTTTCAATGTGCTTCATGGTCATTAAACATGATCTCACAGTTTCCTTCATGCAACAACAATATATACTCTTTCAAAACATTTCAAATAAATACTATAAATCAAATAGATGTTCACTAAATAATCAAAAACTATTTTATTTTAAAATGTATTTTTAATTTATGTATATAACTTGATTGTAATATTTGTTGTTATAGCTGCATTTAAGCTGAAATAAGTACAAACACGATGACGACTCTTTTTTTAATGTAGTGCACTATGAAGTGTGCTTCATTCATTATATCCTTAATGCAAACTATAGTTTTATGATTGTAAAAAGTTCTCCTACAGCTAAGAAAAGTCATATATAAAGTAAGCACCATCTGCACACCATACAGTGTGCCTTGGAGTAAAAGAGTAACCCGTGGTGTGCGAGTATGCTAATAACTGTTCGTGTCGTGTTGAATGGTATGGAGCCCGTCAGGAGGGAAGGGTTAATGAGTTTGCGCGGATCCGAGCGCGTTCCGGCGGTCCACGCGTTCACACACTTTAGTGAGGCGGTGACACTCTCAGGAGGGACAGCTGATGCCCGCTCATGGACCACTGCATGAACACCACAGGATCTGTGCACGACACACCTGACCACTGCTCCCTATCCATCATCATCATCATCATCACCACTACTAACGCGCGTCCGTTTCCGCCTCTCTGCGCATAACGCATTCCTCTGAGTTATCTGCCATGCCAAGCTGGAGGAGAAACCTGACTTTTTGCCTGCAGAGACTGCACGACGAAGGTAAGTGAACGGATTTCAGAGTTTAGTGCTAATTCGCTCATTGGTTCTATGGTAAACGCGCAAATGAAGGTGTGCGTAATAGACATCAGCTCCGTCAGTTCTCCACGAGTGACTGCGTCTGCTGCTCTGAAGCCACGTGCTCATCAGCTGTCATGTGTTTTCCTGGCTTTGTGTCTGTAATTATGTCTAAAATGATGTGCCCCAGGACTCCTCGGTAAATGCAGTGCGATTGCTGTTATGCAGTGCATGTCTTAATATATTGTGTGAATGTTAAAATAGAGCAATGCAACTTCTAATGTCAAAAAAAGGCAATTTATTAATAAATATTTATACTTTTTCTAACTAAACAAATTTACATGATACAGAACTATTATTGCTTCGGATCATTTAAAAACACAGTTAAATTATTTCAACATTTTTCTAAAAGTCTTGTATTACACATAGTCTATGTTAAGTTACAACACACATTTATTTATTTAGGTATTCATTTATAAATGATAGAATTCACAACAGGAATGGCCCCCTAACATAGCCTTGAGGTATTCCCGAGCCCCTATCTAGTGTATAATGAAGTCCGAGGCGAAATGAAATGTGCCCCAGTACAGAGCCTTGAGGTACTCAATTCCACACTTGGGGAAAATGATGTCACAGGAAAATTGAGTTGTGCCCCAGTATGTAACCCTGAGGCAATCCTCTGCATCCTGATCTACAGCGATGTTGAAGATATTGTCATACACGTGCTGATGTGCTTTGAGTTGAAGCCCAGGGGAGGAATCTGAGTCGCTTAACTCGCCTCAAACTTTCTCATCTCCTGTGCATCGAACATCTCATCAAGTGTGCATGCAGAGAGGTGAGAGTGTCACGTTCTAAAAAGAGCCACTGTGTGAAGACACAAGTTACTCACCATCAGTGTGCATTAATTAGCAACAAGCTCCGTTATTCAGCACTGACCAAACACTCAGAAGAACAAGCAGAAGAACTGCATTTTCTCTCTCTCGTTCAGGAGCTAATCCTCTTTCCTTATCACCGTTTGCATTCCAAGACCAGAGATCCCATTAATCATAAGCACCCAGATGAATTAGAATAGTGAGAATGAATTTGCGGTCTGCAGGCAGTGTGTGTGTGCATCTGGAGGAAGTTGTAGCACTGATAGAGCATTGCCTGATCGTATCTGCTAGTGGCTGCAGCAGTGTCTCTGGACACGTTCCCGTCTGTAGTTCTTCTGCTTGAATGGTTTTGGTCCTATCAGTCTTCTGATCAATATTATAATGGTGCATTATTTCATTTGTTATGTGTTTTTTTAATGCATGTGGCTGTGCATGCTGTTGCCATTTGAAATGGCATTTCAGAGATATTCCCTCTGCCTGGTGTCAGAGAGCAGGACGCTATAGAGCCGTCGTCTTCCTCCTCCTATTTTTAGAAGGCTCTGGAATCACATGTATGTTAAATATCACAGGGTTGTGCCCAGTCGCTGAGGTCCAGTCATAGCAAACATTGTTTGACAAATCACAATAAGACTGTCTCCACAGTAATGTCTTGTACGGGCTGCTTGTGGGAATATGATGAGGTTATGTGTGTGTGTTAGTGAATGCAAGAACAGGATAGATCAACTGACTTTACAAAACCTCTGGAAACTATACTCATAAATCTTTGAAAAAATACTTTTAAGCCATTTTAAGACAATCTACTTAAGGCAAATTAACTTATTACTTAAAATGTAATATTAGAACTATTTTGGCAAAACTGTTTTTATTATAAGTAAAAGTAGTAGCAATAATAATTCTATTTTTAATGCGTTTGCTTGTGTTTTGTTTTTATTCAGCATTATATCAGTATACACGATGCTGCCCAAAATATGAAAATTACCTCTCATTATAAAGAGGTATATTCAGCTCATTTCAGTCACCTGTGTGTGAGTTGAGTTGGACATTACATCTGTTGAGTCTTGTGTAAATCTGGCTCCAGGTGATTCATTTTGGGTTAAACACACATTCAATTAATTCCAGGATCAAAAAGACTGAGGCCTTCAACGCCCCAAACTCCACTCAAGTTCATTTTCAGTTTTTCCCAGCTTCCCATCTATTTTCAGAGCCGATCAAGATAACATGTTCAATTTGCATAATCTACTTTGTTGCCACACTTTACAAATCCCTCGGGCTCACATCCCACTCCTCTCAGTTCACCGGTTTCTCCAACGACACTAGCAGCAGGAAAACACACTACTCTCTTCAGCTCGTCGGAAGCGCGTGATATTGGGCTTCGGGAGCGCTGAAGACTCTGAAGAGGTGTGTGCTTCACTGTGCTGTGAATGGAAATGAAGGAATGCATGACTTCTTCTACAGTATATTAAACCTCTTCTTGGTTCTTGATCTTGCAATAACTGTAAGGATGCACTAGACACGCTCATGCATGCAGCTCTGAGAATGTGTAGGGTTCATTTTCTGATGAAATTAAATGATTTAATGCACGCAAGCAAGAAACAAAACCCCCTTTTGTGACCCCGTATTTGTTTAGAGCTCCATGCAGGAAAGACATGACATTAGCACGATCTTCATGAATTTTAATTTTGGGACGAACCCAGCCTTCAATTTCAGATCCTGAATGATAATCACTGTACATTATTTTTCATGAAAATGGAATAACCTGAGCATTTTTCCTACTTACCATACTCACACTGATGTGGGCCAGATTCGTCCTAATCACGGGTTTGTTTCCGCATGCGGTGATGTGTTTCATTAATATGCTTGGCTGGCTTTTCCTGAGCGCGACGTTTTGCCAGATTGTCCCACAGGCTTGTGTGCTTATGAAGCGTATAACAGCCCGGATCAACATGATTCACAACCAATAATGTCACTTCCTTCTCTCATACTTTCAGAGCATCATGGGAAAGAAACAGCTATGACTCTGAATATGTTTTTTTGTCACGACATTAGCTAATCTTCATCTAGGTCACTCATTGGAATTGTGGGTAATGTGATTTGATGACTCACCCAAGCAGACCGTTGTCGATCGGTGATGTTTATTTTAGTGCTGTCAGTGTTCTGTGACAGTGAATGTGACTCGATCGCGAAGGCTGATGGGGTTAGCGCGGTGAAGCCTGATTGCTCTGAGAGGCAGTGGCCTGTAAACACAGACGACCGCAGCTCCCGCGAAAGACGGCCTGCCGTTCATCACTTAGTCAGAGATGTAGGCTAGTTCACAAACATACGGCGGTGCTCTTTCGCGCTGACATCTGCAGCCGTTTATGACGAGTGGCAGCGTTTAACCTTTAAAGCGTTCTCACTGACAATTTGTTGCTTGTGTTCTCTTGGGGAAACTAATTATTCTGTGATCTACTACGGTCAAACGTCTGTTTATGAACACGAATGACATCGTTCTCAGCTCAGCGGGTCGTTTACTGCTGTGCGCAGGAGAGCACGCTTTTATAAGCAGAGAGTTGAGGTTAGCGTAGCCTCATTAGCATCTGTTTGTATATGTTCTGCTAAAAGTTCACACCCAGCCTGATGACTGTAATATATAGTTGTAAAAATGCCCCGCCACGGCTATAATGATAAACGCACAGAGAAAGGATATCTTCTTCCAGAACGATTGTTTCCAGATACCAACACTGACAGCCAATCAGAATCCGTTCTGCTGTCACGAGCACGAATTTAAAGCGGCGGACGCACACACTTAAAGTAAACGGATGATATCACTCGCTGGTGTGGATGCTAGTATGGTTATCTTTATAGTTATGGTTCTTGGTGTGAACAGGGCTAACATGACAGCATTTTCTAAACCTGTATTACTGAGTTAACGCATAAGCGCATTCTTGCCTGTGAGAGTTTATCTGAAGGACTCACGTGGACTATTTTAACCATGTCCTCACTTCCTTTCTGGCTCTTGAGCATATGCAGGGTCAGATAGCTCATCAAAACTTTTGGAACGACGTGTTACACACGCTTACTTGAAATGTCAATGGATAGAAGACTTCCTCAAATATATAGTTTTACTTTTATGGCATTTGTGGCACTTTCTAAGTTAAGTTAAGTATAAAAGTTTACAACACAATCTCTCTTTGGAAACCAAACTCTGGGAACCTCAGAAACTAAACCCCATCCACAGTCTTTAATTACTAGGAACGGTCTGATAGCGGACACAGATAGTAAAGCGTGACACTTCCTACAGCTCAATACATGTGCCTCGGTTCATCTATCAGTGGAGATAAATGAAATGTGTCTGCAGTGACCAAAACCAGAGTCAGGCTCAGGCAATAAATGTCTACAAGACTAAATGTATGGACAGGCTATCTCCTGTATCTCTGGCTGGCACTATCGCTCTCTTCATCTACCCTGCATTGTTCTGAGCGTGTACTTGTCACCATTATAGAAGGTTATTACCAACAAACTCTACATTTTTGGAAAATTCACTCAATGTTATGTTTAGTCTAACTAAACGCACTGTGCTCATCTTACTTTCTCTAGCTCCACAGCGCTATTTTAACTTTGTTATAGTAGTAATGAAAGCTATTGTTTACAGCGGGGATGCCATGGCATTTATGAGGGTTTCAGTAAAGGATGAAGATAAAGAGGAAGCATACTGTTTCAGGAAGCGAAGCGTGTAATTAGTGTTAACTACAGGAGATGCAAGAGGACAGACTGGACTGCGTGTTTCCAGCGCTGCAATGCATTGTTGTTGGCAGACAATATTTCTGTCCGTTGCATAGGACATAGCTTATATGAAAAGACAAAACATGCCTTTTTATCAATACCTATATTGACTGTGTTACGGCCAGAATGTATTGTATGTACTGTATACTGTCAGCCTTGTGCACATGTGTACATCTGTTGATGGCAAGGTTACAAGCTATTACTGGTTTACTGAGTGTGAAAGGTGGACAGGGTCAAAAGTCTTTAAATGAATTGAGTGAAATTCGGTTTGGTTGTAACTAAAACACCAAGCCCCGCCCACGACTGACAAAACAGTGTTTGCGCGAGCAGACGAGAGAGGATTGAGCGCAGGAGTGATCGCGCGCGAGTGCTTGGCTTGCGCGCGGATGACACATCAAGCACGCGCGAGGGTTTGAAATGAGCTCGCGGCCCCGTTTCTTCACGTGTACATCTGTTTTCCTCTCGCGGAAATCATTTACCGCGCTAGCCAGCATCAGTGGTGCGCTCGTTTATTAAAGGCATAGATGTGCCGCCATAGATTAAGTGTGTTTTTCACAAGCTGGTTGCCTCTGCGGTGGGGCAGAGCATCGTGATGTCTATCGGCCATCGGCCATATATATATATATATATATATTAGGGCTGTAACGATACACCAAACCCACGATTCGGTTCGTATCACGATTTTTTTCCGTGGGGGGTGGGAGAAAAAACAATTTTTAAAGTAATTTGTGCCCAGCTCGGTAATAGATAACGGGGCTCGAGCACACTGAGTAAATACTTGAACCCCTCGTTATCAACAACCGGAATTGGTCACATATCTATGGCGGCAAATCTATGCCAGTAATACGTGAGCGCACCACTGATGCTGGCGCGCGGTAAATCACATACGCCAGAGGAAAACAGATCTACACGCAAAGATACGGGAGCCGCAAGCTCATTTCAAAACTCTGCGCGCAATTCAAGGTAGTCCCGGGGTGTGTCGCGATGCTCCCTTATCACACAGGATCATGGATCTGAGTGTCGCGATTTCGGTTTCATATCGTGTATCATTACAGCCCTGATATATATATACAACATATGTGAATAACCCCTGTCGCAGACATCATCACCTCAGGTCTATACAGGTGGAGCTGGGGAAGGAGGAGGATTTCTGAAGTGCCACTGCTACAGCGAACACTACCCAGGTATTTGAGTGTTGATCAGCGAGCTCATTGGCTACCAATACAGGAGAGAACCAATCAGCTGTGCCATGTGATAATGATGTCATTATGTCATATTGAGTTAGGCCAATCAGACTGCGCCATGCCATAAATGTGTATATGGGTAATGGGTGAATTAATCAACAATCTTGTCAGCCATATTTTAAATAAAAATCAATTGAAGCATTAAAAGATTAATTACTTTCACCCCAAATACTAATGAGCTGTATTTGTTTTTCAGCCATTATCATGTGTCAGTAAGATTGTTTTACTCATTTAAAACACTGTATGTACAGATCAGAATAAGCTTGTTGCTTGAATTATTACATAAATATTGTATTTTAATCACATTTTGACATTTTATTCTCCAAAAACATATTGGAAACTTTAAAAGTAGACACTTTACTTTCATTTAAAGAGCTTTCTGTAGACATAAAATAATTTTTTTGATGCACACATCTTAAGTAAAAAATGTCAGCTGCAGTATGCGTCTCATTAGCCTTCATCACAGACTCAGCTGCATGAGCAGCCAGCTTTCTATCCACTCCGCGCTGAAAACTGTTGCTGTAGTATTGCTAGAACAGCTTTTCGTGCTGCTCAGGAAGACAGGGCTGATCAAGCTCGCTGACACTCTGTCTCCTGTATGTTTGTTTTCTTGGCTTATTCTAAAGATAAGGCAGATGGCCATTAAACAGTACACAACCGCGTGAACGTGTCTGCAGCAGCGGTTTCAGTGTGCTAAAGCTAAGCTTGTCACTATTATGGGTCATTCTGCATATTTATTAACGTCATTTGGCCCCAGCGTGTTTCTGTGATGTGTTAACAGATGTTTTATGTGCCCTGTTATTGCCAGCGCTGTCTGTTAACCTAAACATCCCTTTTAATAAACTCATTAGCAATTCTGAATTTGAAACGTGAGATAAGGCGGTGCCGATAATTCAGCTTTTTCTGGACTGGAAACCACCAAAGCTTGATTTAATTGGGTCTTTAGGAGGCATATTTGAGTGAATGTGATTAAAATAGCTTTCACGGAGACGTGAACCTGGACTCTCAGCGCAGTAGTTTGCGTTCAGCCGTCTCTAGCACTCATTACTGCGCCTTTCTGCTGTGTACTTCCCGCATAATGGCCATTATTCAGAGTAAGTCTGCCTTTCTAGATGACTTGCTCTGTGGCTCCAAGATACAAGATCAAGAAGAGGAACCACGACGCGTTCTGTCATCCTGGCTGCAGGGGCCTGTCGCTTTGAGTTTGATGTCTGCGTATCATTTAAAAGAACATCCAACCTATTCTCATCTCTTCAGAACAAACCTTCAGTTTTCATCCAGTCAAAGGCTTCCACCTGACCCTCGGAGACTATTGTGTTTGGAAATTCATACCATGGCTCTTGCACATTTCCCAAACAGTAGGGGTAGTGTCATAGTGCATATGGCCCAAATCTTGGGTTGTGTTTAGTTTATAATGTGTAAGTAATATCACGGCTAACAGTGAATTCTGGTGAGATTCTGAGAGCGAGCAGGTGAAAGCATCGCAGCACTCGTGATTTTAAGCATTGGTGATCGGTGCAAAGCTTCCATGCGGCCCAGTGGAGTGCGAAAGGATCTTTTCCCTCTCAACCTTTGACTCGAACTGGCAGATCTGTCTCATGGGAGCGCTCACGCTCTCCTGATCTGCCCCTACGCCACACAAGTGGAACATGAGTTATCGGTGTGATGATGTTCAAGAGAGATGTCTGTGGGGAGCTTTTTTTTTGCGCAATGGTGGGCGGACGCTAAAGAGAGCTCTAGGGCAGGAGTAGCAGACTCTCCACTCGCCGAGATGAAGAATATAATCCGAGATGAAAGCTTGTGTTGAGACGGCAGGCGTCTAACCTCATTCACTGTACTGTGAGACTGGCAGGAGGCCACGGAAACTGCAGCTAAAGCATCTTTCATAGCTTAGCTGAAATGCACCGCTAGGCTTTAGCATACTTCTGTGAAGGATGCGAGAGCATTGAGGGAGAGAGAAACCGGAGTTTTTAGCCTGATTACAGAGGTTTTTGTTTGACGAAATGAGCAAGCGCTAGTAAATTAGCTTTTAGCAAGGACAAAACAGTACGCTCTCTGCAAACACATACATGCAGATTTGTATATGTTGTTGCCTTCCAATATTTCAATCGTCAGTTCATAAACAACACAAGTATGCACTACTTCCTCAGTTTTGTCACAAGAGGCTTTATAGCATTAGCATAACGTGTTTTTTTTTTCTTTCTTTAATTTTTCAGTTACAACATTTAACACAAGTTACGACCCTGCAAAAGAATTTAGCATTTCTGTTTCATGTATTAAACTAGTACATACTGTTCACACGTGTTTGAAGGGAACTAAGGGTTTTTTTGGGATTATTTTATATACTATTATAGTATTTATTTAAATATTTTTTACGTGCTTTGTAATTTTATATTTCTATTTTAAATATATATATATATATATATATATATATTTTTTTTTTTTTTTTTCAGTACTTCATCCTTAATTTATTTAATTTAATTTTTTTTATTAGTTTTAAATCAAATATTCAAGTCATTTTATTTTTAAATATTTTATTTATTAGCTATTATAGTGTTAGTTGATATTTAAATCAGTATTTTAGTACTTTTGTTACATGCTGTGATTAATAAATGTTAAAAAATTTTAATTTTTGTATACTTTAGTACTTTTAATATGTATTGTAGTTTTACTTCAAATGAAATTGTTTGTAGATTTTTTTATATTCCAATATTTATTTATAACACATAATTTATTTAATTTTATTTCCGTTTTTCCTCATTTTTAAGTTTGTAATCTAATATTTAATTAAAATTATTTAAAAACAATAACAAAAACAGACAAAAATGTCCACAATTCACTGAATGCGTGATAAAATTATTGAAAACTATGTAATCTTTCGTAATATGCTGTTTTCCTTCATCATATCTGAGCAGTTAAAAAGACTTTCAGCCTCCAGAATGAAAATACAGAATACAGTCCTTACATAACGGCACAGTATCCTTCCCATAATTCCCATGATTACAGAGCCATCTCTCAGCACGTCATATTAGACCTCCAGAAGATGACATATGATTGCTGTGAGGCGTTCAGCTCTTTATGTGATCAATAGAGCTTGTCTGAGGAAACTATTTGGCGTTATCGATCACATCGAATCAAAGCTCCCGTGGTTTTCCTCTCTCTGGGAAGTTTTCCCCAGCTGAAGGTTTTGCCCTGGATTGAGACAAAAAAGGATTGGATTTTACTTGAGCCTTTCATAAATTATATTCTTTTATGTCTCTGCCTTTTTATACCCTTTCTTTTTTTTAACCCCCAAAAGCTGCTTGACTATCTGCTCAGGGTTTAACTGAGAGACTCGGTCTTCATGCCTATTGTTGTTTTTGTCTCCTGTCCCTTCTCTTGTGATATCCTCACCCCGACACAATACACCAATACACTCCTCGCTGGGAAACGTTATCACAGTTGCTCACATTTAGTGCTGGTAGTAATTTATATATATAAATTGTGCTTTATTTTATTTAATAGTATTTATGTCTGTAGTCTGGCACACTCCTTGTGAACTGGTGTGAAAAACTTGAAAGTATTTATTATTATTATTTAATAAATTATTAAACGAAAAGGCTTGTAGTATGGCATTATGTTTTATATAGTAAATAAATATTTAGCACAAACTATTGACTATTTTAGTTTAAAATATTACTATGTTTTATACACCGAAACTAACATTATTCTAAAAATTGATCCCTAATCCCTCCATCGTTCACGCTGGACAGTAGAAATCTGTTTGTGCTACTGAAATGAGCAACAGCCAATCAGA
>JAUMHQ010000087.1:10767491-10803676 GCA_032361165.1 Enteromius paludinosus
CTGTAAAACCGTTTCTGGGCATTTCTTCCCCTTACCTAAGCTACAGACCTTCTATGTACATATCAGAGAACAATTTAAAATATTCTCTCAATGCATTCTATGGCACCTTTAAAATAAACAGTCTGAATGATCACACAGTCAAAATTATTCTCAAAAATAACCTTTTATGACATGCAAAATCAAAATGATGAGGTAAGAAATCTGCTATGAGCAAGTTGCAATTGTAACAAAAAAGTGATACAAATATGTCATGTCAACTTTTTAAATTCATAGATTAAGACTGTCATAATTTCTACTATTATAATTATGACATAAACCCCAAAACTTTATGAGATTATGAGATAAAACCTCAAAATTATTAGATAGAAATGTGAAGAGAGAGAGAAAAACCCAAATAAAACACCAAAATTCAGTTAAAAACCTGAAATTATGAGTTAACTTCAAAATGGGAACAGAAATGTTGATTATGTAATTATGAATTTTAAATAAAAGTCCACTTTTTAAACAGTACAAATGATAACAAATTCAGAACTATTAGAAAAAAGGCATAATCATGATTAATGAATTGACATTTTTTTAATGTTAAAAAGAATAACAAATTCTTTTAATCTAAATAATTGACTTTTTACAGCATGTAACATAAAATAATGAGATGAGAAGTCTGTTTTGAACTCATAATACTTTTCTATCTCATAGTTTCTACTGTTATTATTCATAATTGTGACTTTCTGTCTCATAAATGTATTATTTGCTAATTATTCTTAAAAAAAGACTTAAACTGTCAAATTGTTAAATTAAAAGATTTTTTTGTGCATGTCGGAAATTGTTTTTATACAAGGCTGAGTAAATGCTAACATTTTCTCTTAATTTTAAGTAACGCTTCTTCAAAGTTCAAAACTTCAAAAAATTCAAGTCATCAAGAAATTAAATTGCTTTTATCAGAAGAATTAATCTAAATGGCAAGATCATTCTGAAATTTTTTTTTATGTTATTAAATATAAAATATTATTTTTGTAATCAGCTCTTAATTGAACTAAACCTGGAAAATTCCTGAAAGCCCGTCAGCAGCCCTCGTATTTGAACAATTTCCCCCCACAAAACGCCACTCGTCTACCTCCGATGGCTGAATCTTCACGCCTCTCTGATCACAGCTTCACTTTTAACTCTACCCGTGTCCCATGACAGCCCGAGTCGCCCACGTCTCTGCAGCGAAGCTGTTTAAAGAGACGCCCAGCTCCACAGCAAGGACACGGGCAAAGATGAGCGGCCCCTTCTGCAATTACCAAAGGAGGCTAACAGGAGCCAGCTGGAGGAACTTCAAAGAGGTGCCGAGGCTCTCAGCAGCACTAACACGAGTGGAGCAAGTACTCGCGGCCTCAAATATCTAGTCCCCCCCTCCCAAGTGCACTAAATCAAAGTGCGCACTCGTTCGCTCACTGGAGAGGACGGGAGAGTAAGTGCCAGGGTTTTAAACCGGAATATTTTAGTCTCGATGTCGTTGTAGCCTCTGGCTTAGCTTATGTTAGCATAGCGGGAACATGATGCTAATGAACGCTTTTTCGTGTTGACGCTGATGTGTCGTTTTTTTAGATGTTAAAACACTTTCTTCTAGGCTAGCGTAATACTGTACTGAGACATGCATTTGGAGGTTTACGTGTGAAGTTTGCACTTATCGCGCAAATGAACGCGCAAAAAAAAAAAGTGAACTTACGGCTCTTATTGAAACTGAGAAAGCTGATATTGAGATAGAATCATAATTACATAATTGCCGTAATTACACCTTCCTCTGTACTTGGATACAAACACTTATGGATGTTAGGGAGGTGCTCAAGTGACATTTTGGGTATTGCTGATATAGCATTGAAAATGTAATGTCGACACGAGTCATCAATGATCCAGACATTAAATACGATGCAGTCTTATAATTCTTTGACATCCTTCCCAGGAGGCACAGCTAATGAAAGCTTCCTCGTCTGTGTGGATTAATTATTAATCCACCAGCATTAGAACAAGAGGAGTATTGGGAGTGATTCTTAGCCAGGAGTGCGTGAATGTAGAAAAGTTGTTTTCTTTTTTGGGAGTTCTGACGTGGAAGAGAGAGTTTATACAGACTAACCGTACTAAACCATATGAATCATTCACAACAGACTTCAAACAACATCTCCTCTCGCACCAAGATTCAACAAACTTTCAAGTGGAAGCTGACAGACCGGGCTGAATTTTCTACTGCTCCTAAACACCATGATTTGGATTTCACCACCCAGAGCTTCATATATTTATTTTGAAATGCATGTCTGAAAAATATATTAGCCGTAGCTTTAGCTCAGTGCTTGAGTGCATGGCTTCCAAAGGGTTGCCATGTCCACACATTATAAGTAAAAATCACCGTATGATTTGCTCTCCCTGAAGCCATACGAGGTGTGTATGACTGTCTTATTTCAGATGAATACACTCAGAGTTAATTATATATATATTAGGGCTGTCCCGGACTCAGGGTTTCCACCAATAGTTGACTGACAGTCGAATCGTATGTTTGGGGGCGGGGCAAAATAAGAGTCATGTCAGTCATGCGCCAGTCATTATTACTCACAGATACAAATGGGTTAAATAATAAGATCATAGAAATCTTTGAACTATGCTTTAAACGTCTTTGGGCTCATAAAACAATCCAGCTTACGGAGTTAATAAAGTTTGGTATGTGGCTTATCCCCAAAATAAATGTTACCTTTATTATAGGCTTGTTCTTATTTTCTGCTTTGTTAAAACAAGATCTGGCAACCCTAGTGTGTCAAAACATGCCTCGTTCACTGTAAATTTGTGCACTGTGCATAAACAAGAGAGACACAACTCTGTTACATCATACATAACAAGTTATTTAATTAGTACATACTGCATAGAATATAGATACATAAATATATACACTTTGTGTATGTGACCAAGGTTTCAGCTTAATAAAAACACATCAGGAAAACACAGCTGCTTTATATTTAGGAGCGCAGCCTCTTGCAAGGGATCATCATATTTGATCAGCATTTTAAAAACCTCTAGAATTAGATGAGATGGTGTACAAGTTCTTTCCCTGTAAGAGAAGCAACAGTGATATTTGCCGCCACTTTGGAACACATGACCGGCCACTCGACAGGTGACCTTACATGTGTCATAAATGCATAAACAGCCATGTTTATTGAAACTGGAGCTCTTTTTTGGTTGCTCAACAGGCATATTTTGGTAGGGAATACCTGTAAAGTAGTGCATTATTTTTAATCAGCACTGTGAAGATCTGTATGGAAATGTAACTCGCCTGCTTTAATCAGAGGTCAGTATTTACATATAAATGGAATGTGCAAAAGTAAACGTGGCTTGACATTATGCAGAGGCACAGATTTAATAGCATAATAAACAACTCGCACGATGAAGGAAGGAAAACAGGCCTCAAGTGCCCGAGTGCTTCAGGACCGCAAATTAAAAGCTATTTGTACATGCCAAACCTTGTTTCAAAGTGTTTTATACCATCGTACTCTCCAAAATTGAACTGTCTGTGACATTTTATAAAGCTACATCAACTACTACAATAAGTTCATTTGCCCTGCGGAGCTTCTCTGCGATTCTTGCTAATTATTTTCATTAAAAGCTGCAGTCTGTAAGTTTTGCCTCTCTTTAATTGTTTATTATGCATTAAATGTGAACATGTACAGCGCTCATATTAAAAGAGGTTCATTTCCCAGATAGCACACGTACGTCTCCAAGATGTCTGTAAAAGATCTCTTGATCTGGAAAGCATCTGCTGACTACAAACGTCTGGCAGACGTCTTACAGATGTCAGTTTTACATCCACTCTAAATCATAAACGTCTTAAAAACATCTTATAGACGTCTATTTGACATCTAAAAGGAGACGTCCTATAGACGTATTGCAGATGAGCAAACAACCTAAATAATACGTCTTGCAGATGTAAATGCAGACGTCAAATAGATGTCTCCTAGATGTACGTGTGCTATCTGGGTTGAAACCCTGATGATTACATTTGATTTAGTACACTAGCTAATCACACAAATGGCCTTTAACATCAGGTTACACCAGGAGAAGACACTGCAGCCGAGCCTCATGGGAACTTCGCCCTAATTCCTGCTGTGCAGTGCAGGAAGCTAAGAAATGAAGCACAGGGGGAAAATGCTCTTTGCCATGGTGAATGACTTCTGGTGGATTAGTGCGACTTCAGCGCTGAATAACAAGTCAGCAAGTTTACAGAGCTGGTGGCAACAAGAAACACATTTGATATTAAAAATTAACTTTCATTTGACTTGCATAGAAGCACTGTGGCGATTTTATGTAGCATTTTATTTCCATGAATTTATCTCCACAGATAAAACCCCCGTGAGCGTTATTGTCTTATTAATGATGTTGCCTTCATCCAAAATGCAGAGCCTGGAAGCATCTCCACTGGAACAATAACTCAGAGAGGGCGGTTAAATCATCCTGAACATACGTGGAAAGTTTGAACGTGAGTATAGCTCTCCACGCTGTTAGCATGTCGCTAAGCTAATAATGTAAATTAGCGACAGCCGATATTAAGATTGTAAATGAATCGTTAACTTTTATATTGACTGGGAGAAGTTTGCAGTGGTGACAGATATATCTGTCTTATCTTTAAGCCTAAATCAAACGGAAAAGCTGATTTGAACAAAAGCATTACCCATCCTTCGAGCCTTGAGCCCGTCTATCACGCCTTGAGATTGGTTTGGAACGGAGCCCACATATCAGTGTTGATTCTGGGCCAAAATCAATGGCAGGTTTACACAAGGATTAAGAAACTCAGAGGAAGACAAATATACCACAAGTTGTACTTTTTGCTAGAAACTGACATGGAGTTGTTATCCCAATCTTGCGATGATAAAAACTGCAGTGAATTGCCCACCTAGACAACATCTTAGGCGCCATGGGCGTAGTGTTCTCCATCACAAAGGCTGTTCCAAACAAAGAGCCCACTTATATTGCCACATTTTACACAGAATCAAAGGCATAATTGCATGTATTCTTTGTGGAAAAGGCAATCCCAGAATGCACTGCAACAAGTTCATTGAACAGTCCAAGATGATGGACGGATTGGAGGGTATGAAGAAAACCAATTTGATGCAATTAAAGATTGTTTTTTGGTGCTATTGGCATATACTAGCATTAGATTGTATTGTAGATGTGAGTTGGTTGAAAAGCTCTATTTATGCAAACATGAAAATGTCTACAAACACATACAGTAGTACCGAGCAAATGCAAACAGTATTCAATCATGTGGCGGCATCTATAGGATGACATTTAAAGGGATAGTTCACCCAACTCTTACTCTTACGTCGTTTCCAAACCCATTCATCTGCAGAAAACAAATTATCATTTTTGGATGGAATTTTAGAGGTTTTTAAGGTTGGACCAATTAATGACAGTATTAAAATTTTTTGGGTGAACTATCCCTTTAAGGGTTGACTAATGGGCTGTTAGCGTAACAACATGCTAAAGTCAGACTACTGAAATCAGTTAATTACCAGAAATAATTGAGAACGGTTGATCATCTGGTTGCAGAAAGAGATCTGTTTATGTGTGGATGAGAATGATTGAATAGTTGAGCTGTTAGCTAAAAGCTAACTATGCGTTCTGTTGGAATTACTTGTAAGTGTTGGTCGGTCATGTCGTTGAGTGAAGACTGTGAGAATGACTGTCAAGCTAACTGAACAGCAGCGTATTCAACTTTTAGCTTAGCAGCAAGTAGATTGTTTTGAATTCACTTAACGCTAGTCAATCACGTGAGAGAGAATAGCTGTTAGCGTTGTTTGCTAAGAATCAGCAGTTAAATTAGACTCTATGTGGACAGTAGACAACTAGACGTGACACTAGGCTTGGAACAGACATGTTTGTGTGTGTTGCTTTTCAGAGAAGCTTTTATTTCTCTGGGTTTGGGGTGACATGGACTATAATCAGAGATGGGCTAGGGAGAATCTGATGATCGTAGACACACACACAACTGTGTATCGTGCTCCTCTAATATGCCACAGGGAATCACTTTGACTGGTCTTCTTTAGTTGTGTGTGTGTGTGTGCGGGCTGACTGACTGATCCCATTTTTACCCAGCTCAGATGTAGCCATACAGACGCTCCCTCTCTTCCATTTCTTCTCCATCTCTCTCTGTCAGGGATGAAAAGGAACCGCATTATCTTTCCTCAGCACACAGTTGACCCAGTTAAAACTCTGAAAGTATGACAATTTAAGAAAGCTGGCAAACTCCATTGCTCTCCTCACTTTAGCGAGCATATGGGAACTCCACAGGAACATGGCAACTATTTAAAGGAGGTTTGTGACTGAAATGACACACATCAGATGATATTTTTAAGGACGGGTTGACTGTGTCGTCCCTGGTCGTACTGTTTGCATCGAGAAACTCCTTAAAGAATAGTTTACCTAGAAATATATTTGGTCAAAAAAGACAAAAGTATGAAACCGTCTTCATTTACTCACCCAAACCCATATTATTGAACAGGTTCTATGGGATACATTAGAAGATGCTTAGAAGAATGTTCATGTTGCTCTTTTGCGTATAATGGAAGTGAATCTATCTTTTAATGAGACTTTTGTCTTCATTTTGATATTATGCCACTTTTATCATCCTGACATTTTTTTTTACTTCATGCAAAATACTCAGGTACTCGTATCTCTCCTTCATAATTGTTCCGTTTCAAAGTCAGTGAACCCAATGAACTCCAATTTTCCATGCACGCGAACCGTTTTATTTGATGAACACGGCTGCTCATGTCCCAGATTTCCAGATCAGTCCTCCGTGCCGAGGAAGAACGTGGGGAGACAGGTGAACTCAAAGGAAACAGTTGCTCAGCAGAATGGAGTTTTAAAAAGTGATTTTCAAGCATTTAATCAGTGCTCCACTTTTCAAACGGATTTCAGCTTCCACGCTGAGCAGTCGTGTTGAACCGCTCACAGTTTCCAGCGTCTGCGCCAATGTCCTGGGTTAGCGCTGCACTAATTAGCCTAAGGACACAGAGGAAATAGATTTAAAGGGATAGTTCACTCAAAAATAATGATAATGTCATCATTATCTCACCCTTATGTCACTCTGTGCGACATTTTTTCCCCTTTTCTGGGAAACACAAGGGAGAAGGCAGCATATCGGATGTGAATTCTTGCAGATAAGCAAGAAAAAGAAAGTCCCAGAAGAGTTGTCCAGAATAAAGCTCCTATGAGCTTTACAGTCGCGGAAGCCAGTGTATTGCTTCCCAACACTACGACAGTATCTATGAGTGTGTGTGAGACTTCAGAATCGGTCGTGTTGAGGTTTTGGCCTCATGCTAGCAGTTTAAGATGCTTTTTGCCAGCTGTGTCATCTGTTCATTAATTGGAGAGGGAAATGTTATTCTCTATGAAGTTAATTCCTCAACAAAAATTCTTCTCTGTGAATAATTTATCAAAAACTCGAGTCTCAGCTAACAGTCTTGAAAAGTTTTAACGACTGCGTGTAAGGCAGGGTATGCCAAGCAAAAGTAACAGGCTTCTACAATGTGTACTTTGGTGTGTTTTTCTCTTTCTTCTAGGTAATTATATGATATGACCCCTACAGAAATGAAAGAGTACTCTTTGAATGCGCTTGTTAAGTTGAACTATAGTAATGGAGGTAAAAATCTTTGAGTACAGTACCTTCAATAACCTACCAAGGTCATCCAAGAATCAACAAGTAAAGAAAGTGGATAATGGCAAATCAACCCAGATATGATCCATTTTAAAAGCATCTATCTGGTTTTCGACTCCTCAACAGGAGGTAATTTCTTAAAACCCGATTTTAGTTCTCTGCTATGTTATATTTTTGAAGGACAGTAGGTAATGAACTCTTCCCGTACATGTGCAGTCACTTTGTCGGATTAGCCCAATGTCCTGTGGGTGTTTCCACGGCCTCTGGAGAACATAAAGATGTTAGTACTTCATTTAAAGAGCTTTCTTCTATCTGCTTCTCTCGCCGGCTCTCCCCTTTCCTCCGTCTTCTGTGTGGGAGGAATGCAGCTGTGTAGAGACTCGCGACGCGGCATTTCCTTGAGAGATGATTTTCCCAAAAAGTCTTAAAGGGAATTACGAGGAGATTAACGCCTTCTCCAGCAACATCGACAAACATTTGTCTGTTAGGACAGCTGCCAACATCATTGCGTTTCTTGGCGATCAGCAAACACCATTTTGTGGGTCGTTAATTTCGCACGTTTGAGGAACAAACAACAGTAACATCATCAACCCACACTTTTTTTTTTTTACTACAAACTACAAATTTGAACAAAAGGCTCATTTGGAGTGCAGTTTTTGGTGTACTATTTGATGAACACTATGAATTCAGATAAACTGCTCGTTTCGCATATGTGTTTTTTTATTGTATACTATTTGATAAATACTCCAAATTCAGGCACACTATTCATTTTGCGTACAGTTTTTTGTATACTATTTAATGAATACTATGGAAATAAAATAATGCGCGTGAAGAGTACGTGTTGTGCAAGCGTACATTAAATTTGCAAGCGCGAGAAACAATTTGTAAAGGCGCAAATCGAGATTCAAGCGTGAGGAAAACAAGATTTGCAGTCCATTCTTTTTTTTGCATGTGTAATTCATGCATTGTGAAACTGCAGCTTCATGCTAACGCAAAATAAATATGATCTGCATAATCCGATTTCAGTTTTTCCGCGGTTAGACTTTTGGCCAAAATACGGGCAAATGCATCGCAAGCCTGTAAACAGCGCTTTGCAAGTGAAACGAGCTGTGTCAAGAACTGCACAATGGATTTATAGCGTAAAACTAATCTGTGTGCGTAAAAATAAACTTGTAAATGTAAAAAATGACATACTTTAGTTTTGAAACACAGTTAAATTGCTAATTAAATGCCACTGGTTAGTGATTTCTTCCCTCCAAATCTTGGTGTATTATTAAATAACATACTGTTTTTCACCTACTATACAGCAGAACAATTGAGGTTTATTAATGTTTTTAACATAGCCAGCAGACCAACTCTACAATATGCTACTTGCTAATGCTATCCACTGTAGAAGGATGTTTTCACTCTAGACAACATTTGATTGGTTTAATATTTAGTTGTACTCCCAAGTCGAAGATGGTCCACTCCATCACAACTATCCCAAGACAATGACCTCTGTCAACCTTTAGCTGTCCGTTAGCACGTATAGAGGGCATCAAAGATAACAGTCACAGTCTAAAATATACAATGAGGTCTCCTCGAGTGGTCAAGGTGGGTCTAACTTTCTGTGTGGCCACTTCACAGCCGTCCTCTAGCCCAAGTTTAACCCTCTCCGTTGCCTCCCAAATCTAATGAGGTATTATTAGCTGATTAGAGAGGACCCTCGTGAAAAAGATGAAAGCTCGAGTGAGCGAGTCGGGGAGAGCAAGCTGGATAGAGGGAGGGAGGTAAAAAAAGATCAACTCACTGCTAGTTGTGCTGTGGAAGCAGTGGGATAAAGCTACACAGTGAGAGAGAGAGAGGCAAACTGGGATATATTTCTATTTATTTCCCCCTCTGTTCCCGTTTCTTGGCTTGTTGCAAAGAGGCAAAAAAAAAAATAATCAAACGAAAACAGTGGTAAATTTAGCGTCCTAGCAGCCAGAGCGTCTCCTCCACGCGCTCGCTCAGAAGACTCTCCGTGTCTAATGTGACACGTTGGGGTGGAATCGTGGGACATTCGGTCACGCAGAGCTAAGGGAAGGATGGATAGAGTGAACCGGGTTTTAAACATCGTAAGACAGATGTCTCCCAGGAAAAGGGAAAGAGGGTCTCACTGGGAGGCGGAGAGCCCGGAGACCTGCGAGGAGAGTCTGTGCTCTCTCAGCCTTTGCATCAGCGGTAAGACCACCCCTGGCAAACTTTCTCTCTCGCTCTGTCTCTCTCTCCGTCTCCCCCTCCTCCCGCTCTAATCCTTTTTTCATTACAGCTTTGTGGCTTTGATATTAACTTTGACCTGTGGTGTTCGCCACATGCACTGAGAGGGAAGAAGCTCTTTCCGTCAGTGTGGCTTCAATTATCGTCTTGTTTCCTCTGAGGGGAAGAGCGATTGAATTAATGGTGAAACTTAATGTGGAGGACGCGGTTTCTAGATCCTAATGTTGTTCCTGAAGAATTGATTTTGTATTAGGCTTTTAAATATTTGATGAAATGGACGTTTCAGCGAGGCTTCGTTCACCGGCTCAACTCATCATCAGTTATCCTCCGGCTTTGATTTGTCTTCAGAGATCAGCGTAGCTTCAACGATATCAATTGAGTGAAGATCGTATCTCTTCATTAGGTTATGACTAGCACGAGTAATGGCTGTTTTAACAGGAGGACTGCCCAGTGCATTACTATCTACAGGAAGACACTTTGTACGATTGATTTTGTGTTAGAAATCAACTGGAGAATGAATCTTTCTTCTACGTCACCTTCTGGTTTCAATTCCTAGACATTAGTGTAGCGTCTCTCCTGTTGCTGTGGATGGATGGATGACGGATGCTTTTGATGTTAATTGTATAGTTTTTTTAACATCTGGTTAAAAGCATTTTTCACCCAAAAAGGAAAATTCCATCATATACACATGATGTTCTGACACCTGCATGACTTACTTTCTTCCTGTATAACAGAAATATAGGGAAAGGTTTATTGATTTATTTTCTGTGCATTCAATGAATGTTAATGGGGTTCACTCAGTGTTGTTTTGGACCACACTGACTTTCATTACATGGACGACTATATCTCTTTTTATGAGTTACACAGGAGAAAAAAGACACATGTTTTAGAAAGACTTGAGGGGGATTAGATGATTTTGGAAATTTCATTTTCAAGTGAACAATCGCTGTAACTAGGACTTGGGTTTAAATCAACATGTAAAGGAAATCTACTAAGAAGGAATGCATTTGCATGTTTTTTATTTGTTGTTTTAGCACCCTATTCATTAAAACCTTTTTCAAAATTATACAAAAAATGTAAGAAAATGTATCTGAAGAATTGCTGTATAAAAACTCCAGAACTGTCCAGAACTGCGAGACATAAACTCAGAATTACGAGAAAGTAAAATGGCATTTTACATGAAAACAAATGAGAATAGCAAGATGTGAACTCAGAACTGCAAGAAAGAGTCAGAATTATGAGATATGAGCTTAGAATTGCTAGACATAAACTTAGAATGACAAGACAAAAGTCAGATCTCAGAACTGATCAGATGGAAAATGTAAACTCAGAACTGAGAGAAAGTGGATCTGGACGATGTAAAGTCAAAAAATGACATAAAAACATTCAGAATTGTGAAAAATAAACTACAGAATTGCGAGAAAGTAGACATGTAAACACAGAATTCCATGCAGCAAACTGAATTTTGAGATGAAAACAAATAAAAGTGGACTTACGTGAAAAAAGGACATTGTGAGAAAATAAGAATTGCATGATTTAAACTCAGAAATAATTTTTGTTCTTATAATATTTATTGTGCAATAGATTCCCCCCCCTCTGAATAATGTGAAATACACACGGCGGCTGTTTGCTAAAACATGCTTTAAAGCGTTTGCTCGATAACTTCTGGTTAAAGCGCCTCTCGGTCAACAGCTGCAAGTGCGCGGCGGCGGTGAAAACGGCGTTCTGGTTGTCCACCATCTGTACCAACCTGATCTCACAGAAATTCGGACATGTTTTACGAGGTGGCTAATTCGTACGAATTTGTACGACCTTACTCGTACGAATTCAAACGATTTCTTAAAAATCATCCGTATTTTACGAGTCGCCAATTCGAATGAATTTGTACGAATGTCACACACGTAACCCCGCCCCTAAACCTACCCGTCAGAGGGTTTTAGACAAAGAGTGAGGTCGTACGAAGTGGCACAAATTTGGCACCTCGTACGAATTGGTCGTGAGATGTGTTGGAAATACCAGTTGCAGTTGCCTTTGCATTTTATATTCTGCGTCAGAAGCGGGCTTCCGTACTTTGGTGAGTAAAGCACAGTCTATTACAGGCTCATCAAAAAGAAAGGCTTTGCATCTCTTTATGTTTTTACCTCTTGTTGCATATTCCAACTCAAACCCCCAACGTTCCAGCTGATGCAATCTCCCTCGCACTTCTTCAGACAACATCAGATATCTCGCACGGTTTTTAAATATTTCATCTTCCATTCACTCCAGGAAGATTGCATTGCTTTACATGTGGTATATTATTTAAATCCTGGCAGGCGATACTCTCAGATGCGTTCACCAGAAGCAATGAGGCGTTTTCCACACAGGGGAGGCTGTCTCGTGCCCTGCGACACTCTGTAATTACAAGCAAAACTGTATTATTAGGTATCACTGTTATCAGTGTGACACTGTGTCTGAGTCCTGAAATAGCAGTGAATTATTCAAACCCGAACGCATTTTAATGGCTTGTGTACACTTCCAGTCAGGTCTGCTTTGATTCAATATAGCTGTAAATGTTGCTGTGTCGATCAGCTCAGACTGTGTTTAAAGAGATGGCGTTACGGCAAAGTGAGGTCTAAATATGGCAGCCCAAGTGACTCAAGAAAGAAAGAACGGTGGGCTCCAGCTCAGTTGCTGGGTGCTAAATATACTCCATCTCTCTGAACACACACCGAGTGCACCTGGGAACTGTTCCCTAACCTTCGAAAAGGAGACTCACAAAGAGAGTCTCTGTTCTGCCTTCGGCTTTGGAGATTTGGGAATTTACATTTTTTGATGTTAGCTGAGCCCTTAAGCCCCGCCCTGTAACGTACCTGACCAATCCTGAATCAGCAGCTGTTGCTAATGACACAACAGAATTAGAATTTAACCACTAGAATGTAAAACTGAATCCATATGTAACTCTAGACACTTACGACTTTGCGGTATCTTCATTTAAATGATTAGAGAAGCTTTTATAAATATAATAATGGTCGTTTAAGAATGCAAACTATTTAAAAGTTTGTGGTTGGTGGTATTTCTTAATGTTAAAAATACAGAAAATATAATGATAATATTTATTATTGTAACATTCATTCTCACTTTTGATCAAGTTAATGCATCCTAACTGAATAAAAGTATTAATATCTTTAAAAAATAATAATATTATTTGCATCAATGAACTGCTGAAAGAACTCTTTATTTCCCGGAAGTGTCAAGTTCCCTGTGTTTACTCGATTCTTGCATATTATTGTTGCGTTGGACTGCGTTTGCTTCAGTCTGAGTAACTTTAGAGATGTATTGATTGGGGTTCCCATGTTGAATATTCACAGTCCAGTAATGCAGTAATGTCATCAGCCGTAATAACAGCTGACTTTGATTCGAATTCCACAGTTTTTAATCTTGTTATGGAGTAAGTTAACCGTTCCTGTAGAGAAATGGCAGATAAAAATGCTTCGGCAGTGTCACACTTCATTCCAGCCAATGTCTAAGAGCTCTCTTCCGTAACACTTTCTATGAAGCCTGTATTTATAACACATTATTAACATCTCATGAATAATCATAAAAACAGTTCTAATCCATTATAATATTGAAGTATTTGTGATAATAACTTCATTATTTGTATCACACATACTAGATCACATCTTAACATGTTTATTGAAGATCTGCTCAGTGTGTTTAGGTGCTGAGGATGTGAGCGAGTTACTGATCAACAGAATAAAACTCAAAGCTAATGAGTGATATCACACATTCATCTGATCTCGTATCTGATATAATGACTGTTGGAGAGGAAAAGAGTGTTGTTGTTATTACTCATAAGTGGTATTTGGCAGCTTTAAATAAAGTCCCATAGGCATAAAATGGCAAGATATGAGACTTAATTCATTCAATATATATATATATCATATATATAATTGTGTTTATTTATTTATTTATTGGTGTATGATGATGTATGGTGCTTAAAACTTAACTTTATTTAAAATGTAATATTTTAAAAAGATTTAAATATATTTTAAATAACATTAAATTAACTATGTTTTTAAAAATGATTACAAATATTTATAAAAAAAAGTTCAAATATGTTACATTACTAAATTTGTTTAATAATTACATTTAATTAAATTTTTTTGTGTATAATAATTTAAGGTGTTTCAAACTTTTTTGTAAATTTAATATTTAAAAAGCAGTCACGTATGTTAAATGACATTAAATAACTGTTATTGGTATTTAATTAATTATTATACATTAACACTTTGAAATATTTTACATTACTACATTTATATAATAATGACATTTTATTTACTTATTGATTTTTTCTAAATATTTGCAGTGTGCAGTTGTGTGTTTTCAGTGGATTGGTGTTGTTCACGGTCTCAGCTGTACAGTTGACTAGTTCTCCAGGTCAAGGATCCTGTGAATTCATGCAGCAAAGAAAACAATATGAGACCAGGGGCCCTTGGGAAGCCATGATACAAATCCAATGTTGTCTTTTGACCTTTGAAGTTTTGTTATTTGTGTCAGCGTGGCTTCGTTCTCTCGTAGTGGATGACCATGTGTGTTTTCCACACACAGACACACAATCCCCTCCACACAGTGTCCTGAATGTTTCATGAGCGCTACACATCGAGAAAAAGACAACACTGCTTCTGTCGCCTCATCTTTTCAGACATGTCATCATATCCACATCCTGCAAAGAAAAGAATAAATAAAACAGCAGGATTCTGATGCATCATGGGAAGGGCGAAGGCGTCTGAAAGATTTGTGGGAAGAAATCAGAGCAAATTTGATTTCACAGCAAATGCAGAAAGATGAATGCTAGCTGCAATTTGGAGCTGCAGGAAATAAGTAATCCTGTTTTATATAGCCGTGCTGTATTATAATATTATATTTGATCTGATTTATTTCACAGGTAAGGAGGTTTTGATCAGGTTTAGGATGAGGCAAGGTTGCTCTTTCATACCTCAGGAGACTCTCAGTTATTGAAATTTCCTCTTCGACCCAGGACTTTCTTCTGCAAGGCCAGTCTAGAAGCAGCTACAATGGGACACGAATACAAAATATTGGTCTTCGAATGGAAATCTGTGGCGTTTAATTCCAGATTCTCTTCATTAAAAGCCTCAGTCCAACAAAACCCAGCCGAAACACGGTAGATAAATACGGCAACAATGTGTCATCTGTTGCCAAGCGTGAACAGAGCTTCATTTGCAAGTACTTGACTTAATTCAATCCTAACCAGTCATACCCAGCTTGTGTCGAGTGAAATTAGGTTAGAGTACGTGTTTTTTTTTTCTCTCTCGCTTTGATTCACGTATTTTCACCATTATTTTGTGTACTCGTGGCCTTGAGTTCCTTGTTTTATGAAGCAAATGCATCAGCTGCTTAATGAAATCCGAAGAAGTGAGATAATGGCATGTTCGCCGTATTTAATGAAGTCATTTCTGCATATTCATCGCTTGCAGAATTATCCTCCTGGTCCCCTGCGCTTATTGTGCTGTCGGTCCATTCAATTATAAAACTTGAAAGATAAAGAATCAATGGACTTCTGGGTTTTTGGTCATATGTACCTCTCAGATATAAAACATACAGTGTTATAGACATTGATATATAGATGATTAATGCTCTTCTCTGTTTGCATGTTCATCATTTTCAGATTGATCTTTACACCAACAGGTGGTGCCAAACGACTGTCTTTAACTTCTTGATTGAGTCATTCATTCAAACTATTAGTTTTAAACACTGATTATTTGTTCCATAAAACAAGTTTACCAAATAAGCCAGGTTTATTTCAGTTAGTTGGGCTTATTGCCAGTTAATTTGGTTTAAAATAAGTCAGACTATCTGCCATAAGCCTGGCTTATTTGGTAAACTAGTTTTATGGAACAGGCCCCTGGTTTCAGAGACAAGGCTTATCCTGGTCCTAGACTAAAATGTAAATCTGAGCTGTTTCAAATGAAAGAAACTTGCACTGATTGACCTTAAAACACGCCCGTGCCTTTATTTTGCATTAAGAGGTACACTAATATCTTTTTCTAAGGCATGTTTATAAGAACCACTTCAGTTTCCTAATTGAACTATGGCCTAATACCAGTTTATACTATGCCCTGTCTATGAAATCAGGCCAAAGTGACTGTCTTTATGAATGATTCATTGAATCATTTACTTAACTGTTCACAAAACATTGATTCGTCCAGGAATGCTTACTTTGTGTTGCCCTCACATGTGCTACAGATCTGTTGTGCCTTAAAAAACAATATATTAGAAGTTTATAGCTAAATATTTATTCGCTGACACATTGTTTAGTTGATAAATGCACTTGTTTGAGTGTTTAGGCTTTTTTAAAGCTACATCTTTATGCCAATGGGTGGCGCCAAGTGACTGTCATCATAGCGCTATTCACCGAGTCATTTCCAAACCATTCATTCGGGGATTCAACTGTTTTTCTTTTTGCACAATGAAACAGTACAAGTTTAAGGAAGCGTGTGCTCTGTAACGTTAGTCCTCAACGGGCTATAGTCGTAAAGGTGTTTGTGTGGTGATTTGTATAGCCCTTCTGATTGGTGTTCACCCCAGAAACCAATGAATTGTGTATGTTCACTTCAAGAGCTTGAATGCTGTGCCCTATAAACCGATTATTCCTGCCATTGGTGATGAAATGCTTTAATATACATTATACGGTATTTGTGCTAAAGTGGAACTATCACAAGCATACTTTAAGCACACTTGCATGTTTTGCACTGAAAGGGCAATATTACACAATCCTCATTAAAAGTGGCATAAACACGCATTTTAGGTTTAATAAGAAATATGCATTGTGCACAAGTAATACTCCAAATAAAGTTGAATGAATTGATTTTATAGGTCTAAACTACTGTATACTTAGTATAAAATTAATGTATTTTAAATATATAACTTTTTTACTAGGGTATGTGACCACTTTTTTTTTTTTAACTAATCTTAAAATCTGCACCGCTGCTACTTTCTAAAGTTTGTTGGAGGAACACACACTCACGACTCGTTCCCTGAGCGATAAGTGTGAGCCGCGGGATGTGCGACACAGGATTACAGGATCCTGCTAGTAAAGGAAGCCTCCTGTCATCTTTTCCTTCTCTCCTGAATAAAATGCCACAAAGCTGCAAGGACTCGATGAAAAGGCAGCTGGAGAAGCTTGGAAATCGTATGTCCTCTATCGTTTTCCATGCTTTTTAATCACTTTTGATCTCTTTCGGTTTTGAGGTTCGAGGCCTTAGAGAGTGTGTTCAATGTGGATTCGGTTCTGGTGGCAACTCTCTCTGACCTTATTTGTCTCCTGTGCTGCAACACAAGAAGATCAGCGCTTTAAATCTAGAGTTCAGTGCCTACATATGCAGAGATAGAATCACTGAAGCAGCGATGTTATCAAACCCTATTTGTGTGTCATGGTCGTGATTGTTGACTTTAATATCAGTTAATATTTGTTTGTTTGCTTTTCTTTAATCATTTCACAGACTGGCTTAAAAAATTATTCAATAACCATGAGCACTTTTATGTTCCTTTTAAGGCATGCTTATTAAATTAAACATGTGCATTATAATTTATTACAATACATCTTTTTTTAAGTCCATGAAACCCTGAAAGCATTCTCCTAAGCGTGTTTAAATCAGATTCTTGTGCAGTATTCACCTGTATTTTTCTTCAATGTAGGCATGTTTGTTGAGGTGTGGGCCGTGTTGGAGTTGTGCCACGCATATTGATTTGAATTTTGAGCTTAACCGTATGTTCTTTCAGAGTAGTGGATTCTTTCGTATCATTCTTCAGTGTTAGCGCAGAGCTGCGGCTAAGGTTTACCAATGCAGATTTATTCAGTTCTCATCTACTGAACTTCTGAGCTCCTTCTAAGAGATCATTGACCTCCCTGAGGTTTCAATCACAAGTTTCCATATTCCCTCAGAATTTTACATGGACGACCTTTATGTGTTCCTTGCTTGGCTTCTTCTTTTTAAAGTAATAAATGGAGACACTACATTTCTCAGTTTTGTGATTAGTGCAACCATATTATTTTAATTTGAAGGTCTGATTCAGTTTATCCTAGACTGCTGTCTGTTTTGTAATATTGCTTAAGGAATCACTGATTCAGTGGTTTTTCGTTCTCCTCTACTGAACTTTGTAGCTCTTTCAAAGTGATCATCGACTTCTTTCGAGTGGTTTCATTTACAAATTTCCATATTCCCACAGAAGTTAAATTGATGACCTTTACATGTCCATGTCTAAGTATAATAATTTCGCTTTGCTAATAATTGAGCCAGCAGTGTCTGTCGTGACACTTGCAGTGTTGGGAGTAATTAATAATGGAGTCGTTTTCTTATTTCTCCGGTGACGAGCTTTGCTGTGAGCAGCTTGCAGCGTAGCTAACCACTGTCTTGACTATAGTTTAACTGACTCCTTTCTTCCCACATGAAGTGGCTTTCTCTCAGTTCGATATTAGCAGTTACACAATACGCCCGTCAGCCTCTAGAATGCACCCAAGAAGATGAAGATGCGCTTCTTCTAGTTGTCAAATTTCTTGTGATCCGGTTTCAAAGTGTTGTTTTTATGAAATACGTTTTGACACTTTCAACGCTTCAAAGTCTTCATCGCTGAAGCCTTGTTGCACAATCCAAAAAAGTGCCAAAACAGTTTCTCATAATCATTCCTGTCATAAATATTGTAGCTTCTTGGTGCTTTGTTGGACAGACAGACATTGACTTCATTCCCCATTCGTTCTTTAATGTTTTACTTCTCGATCTTTTGAATTCTCTTCGCATAAAGGATCACTTTCAACGAAGCGCCTGTACAAAACACTGGGATCTTCCTCTAGGCTCCAGGTCTCTGTTTGTCTTTGTCTTTCGTTGTGGCGGCAGGGAGCGAGTAGCCAGAGTCACCCACCGTGAGAGCAATCCAGCTCCTCTACATGACTGATCTCTGCTCTGATGTTCAACTTTTGTCAAGGGAATTCAATAAACCAGCATGAACAAACAGAGTCTGAATGGGCGGCAATTTGTTGATCGGTTGGGGGCGGTTGAAGTCTCTAGTTTTTTAATTACTTTCTGATGTTCCTTAGGATTCCTCACATCCAGTTGTTAATGACGACAGTTCAGAGTGTATCAATAATTCTCACATTTCCAGAATGTCTTACAGAAGCAACAGATTGGCGTCTAATTGCAGTTTCATGGAGTTGCATCAGAGCTCTTAGCTCAGGGATAAATGAAGTTGGGAATATGAGCGAATGAGTGGAGAACCCTGAATATGAATCGAGTGAAGAGAAGAATTAAGCTTCCAGATTGACAAATGCAGTGCCATCATCCAGCTTAATTTAGTTCAGGTTTTTCTCGATGGCGTCAGTCTTTGTGGTCATATCAACGATTTACTTCAAAGTTTGTCATGACAGCTCTTTTTTTAGCATGGTAATATACATGGTGATGTTAATGTGTTTTGTCTTGGTGGAATAGATGTGTTAGTCTGCTGCTGCTAATACATTCCAACACAACCACAGATACTGTGAACATGGAGGAAATACTGCCGCTGCACATATAACACCAACACATTCTCACTCACCACTCGTCAACATTTTGGTCAAGACCATATTGAGACACTTTTTGACGATCAAGGTTCCCCTTTGCCCCTTTTCGAAGCGAAGGGTCCTCAGTTGTTTTCAGTTGTTGTGCTTAATGTAATGGTTGCATGTATATATACATTTATTACATACTTTTTTACTTATATTGGCGCACCAAACCCCACCCCTACCCTAAACCTACCCACCTCTGAACAATATAAACACACACAGAGGCGAATGCGGTTAATGTACAGGTATTTATTACACAAACTAATCATAACCAAGCAGAATAAATACATTACAAACAAGTCGTGTCACAAGCCATACGAAGTGTTTATGTGAAGAAGAGAGTAAAACACAAGGGTTTATTCACTAAAAATGATCCCGCTCCGTCCACGCGCTGTCATCTACTGTCACAGCTGTCACAGTTTTGTCTGTTCCAGAGCCTTTAGAAACTGTTATCCCCTGTGCTCAAACTGTCGATATCGATCTGCCATGGCCCGATCTGCCTGAAATCATGGTGGATTCAGATCTGCCATGGCCTGAACCTTCTGAGTCTGTTGATTTTCCTCAGTTCAGTTCGCCGCTGACCAGAGAGGATCCTTTAAAGACCGCACCGTCCCCGGAGAAGTCGACATCTATCATAGATCCTCTAGGGGTTTCATTAATGGGCGCTCAACCTCCCAGTTGGTCAATTGGACCTCCTCAGGACCTCGCGTCTGACCCTGCACTGGACATGGAGTCCAGCTTGGACATTCAGCCTTGTTCTGAGATCACTACGGGCACTGTTGCACTTTCATCCTGTCTAGAACCTGTCATGGATGCTGAGGGAATATGGCCTTATCCTGAATCGAGCCTTGAAGTCATGGAAGGCTCCCTTTGCACTGCTCCAGGCCCTGTAACAGTCATCTTCTCCTCCGAACCTGCCTCGACTGTCGGGATTGACCACCCAGAGCCTGTCTCAGGTATGAACTCAGCCATAATGGCCATTATTAATCTGTCTGTGCCCTTGTTCACAGTCCCGGCTCCTGCTTCATCCGGGCAGGCTAATTTGATGTCTGTTAGGCCCCGGAGGGTGCGTTGGCTGTATGCTCCACCCTGGAGGGCTTCCTCTCTGTCTGTCCGACCCAGGAGGACGTATCTGCCGTCTACTCCGCCCCATGGGCTTCGCCGCCTGCTCCGCCCAAGAGAACGTCTCCGCTGACTAATCCGCCCAAGAGGGCTTCTCCGCCGCGTGCTCTGCACAAGAGGGCTTCTCCACCGCCTGCTCTGCCCCAGAAGACGTCTCCAACGCCTGCTCCGCTCTGGAGGACATCTCCACCTTCTGATCCACCCTGGAGGGTGTCTCCTTCAGCTCCAAAGCGAGAAGTGCCTAGAAGCCACTTCCTAAGGGTTTGGCTATGTGACGATCAGCTGGAGGTGCCCGCTCAGACCACTGGAGGGCACTCCAGATTCCAGGGAGTGTGTTTCAAGGTTGTCATGCCTGGACTCTCTCTCAATGAACTTAGATCCGCCTACCTAGTTTGTTACTATGACTGCTCATTCTTGTCCCCGCCCAGTCTTTCATTAGCTGGTGCATTTATACCCTGGATGTGCTGGTCTAGTTACGGACCATTACGCTTGTTTTGAGATACGTGTCTAACTTGCTCTGTGGATTCCATTTGCTGATGTTATGACCTATGTCTGGTATTCCGACGATTCTTATGTTTCTGCCTACATTACACCCGTTTTTTGAGGATTGAACCTGCCTGTCTGACTCTGTTGATACTTAATAAACAATCTGCAATTGGATCCGAATGTCTCCTTGTTCCTGAATCATGACAGTTTGCTGGGATTGAAGCTTGGTAAACATTTTTTTTCCAGCATAAAGGATGATAATAGGCTGATAACTATAATAAAATAATAATAAGGATTATGTCTGAAATGTGGTGGAGGTGTGAAAAGTTCTGTTTCCTTAAACTACTTTTTCATGCATTTCTTTATTTCAACACAATTACAGGTATTATATATAAATCCAAGTATTTCAAATTTGTGATTAATGAGATAAACATTTTTAATCGATTGACAACACTACACACACACTATGAAGAGGAATCCGAGACAGACGAGTCCCTATCTCGCTCCTCTACTACGGGGTCGTGTGTCAGCCAGACGTCAGGCTCGTCAGGGCAGCGCAGTGCTGCTCCTCTCTCCATCCGAGGAAATTAGCCGCGGTTGATAAAGAATGACTTTTTAAAGCGCTTAACTGTATTAATCGGTCAAAATTGATAACGGTCAGTTAACGGTTAAAATGAACATCCCTATACAGCCTTATACGGTGTATCTGAGGGTGTAATTGCATTGGCAACTATTATTTTACATAACATTTAGTTAATTCACCAAAATATTTGGTATCTCATTGTCTAATACTCCTTATTATGCATATTTATACATACTATAATTTGTGGGCTGACTGAAAATAAGCTTGTTTTACAAACTTCCACACAACTTTCCCTCAAAATCAGCTTAGGCCAATCATAGATCAATATCCGGGAGCCGCAGTGACATTCACCTTGACTCCATCATATCATTACGAACAGACTTTCTCCATTAGGTCTGATAGCTGATAGTCTCAGCGCTGAAGCAGGACCTGTAGCAGCATGACGGTCCTCGCTGCAGAGACGTGGGCTGAACCGTCATCCTCATTAGCCAAATGATGCCGCATCTGTTTCAGGACCTGGAGTATACTATTGTTTCTTGTGTTCTTATTGTTTACTGGGTACAGTGAGATGGTTTGATGTCAGTGCACAAGACCAGTGCCTCAAGAAAAGAGGAAGAGATAAAGTGTAAAAGTCGGAAAGCAGACAAAGAGAAAGATGCACACACTGTGATTATTGTTTAGTTGAATTGATGGGTTGTTTGATTTATGCCATTTCAAAGAAAATAAATATTGCTATATACTGTAGCTATATCACTTAGGCCTACTGTAATTTAGAGAGAGAAGAAATGTTCAAATAGCAGGAAAGCACACACATGCTTTATTAGTGCTTGAATCATTTTCTATTTGGCAACTTAATTATGTAGCACAGAATAGGCCTGAATGCTGCTATTCTGGAAATGGCCTAGTTTTTGGACAGTTTTTTCTTAGGGTGGGCGGCAAGCATGCACTTTAATCAGAGTTTACGAGTAAATTACACAGCAAGCCCAGAGATCAAAATGCATGTATGTTTCCTTTGCATTTCTCTGAGAAAAAGCTGAAATATTTCAGTTTTAGAGGAAAAGCGGTCGACACAGAACTGGAGAAATCTGTGAAGCTGTGGTTGTTTTGCGAAATTCATACATTTTTCAAGTTGAACCAAAACCCTTTTTTGTGTAAATAAATCTGCTGTGTGGAAAGCTAGAAGTTTGCTTCTTTAGGAGGAAAGAAAGAAGGCCATTTCTCAATGGATGAAATTGTCAGGCAGTTAATGCACTGAAGAATGGAAATGTGATGCATTACCTTACTGCGAAAGCAAAAAAAAAATTAATTATTAATGTGTGAAATACCTCTTGGTGAAATGATGATGAACATAATTTACATGGGTTACCTTTAATACGAGAGATTGGTTTGCCTTTCTTTCATTTCTATTGTTTGTCAAGTGTTGCACTCGGAGAAAGGTAGAATTAATTATGAACTGAAGGACTGTGTTATATAACGGTTTATTTTTATATAAAGTGATATGAAACGGGGCCATCACTTTCATAAATGAATGAGAATAGTGGGCTTACTGACAGCTGAATCTTTCAAAGACAATTTGCTTTCAGAGCTGACAGACGACGGTCATACTTTTTCTCATTCGGTTGCACTTTCTAAAGAGCAACTTCAGGAATTGTCTGCTGTGATCTGCCTTAAATTCATCGTTTGCTTTGCTTTTACAACAAGATTTCATTTCATTTGCTTCACACCTCCGACTCTGAGGAAATGTCATCTAAATGTCTTTGCGTATTATGCTTGGATAATACAGAGCGTTTCATGTGTCAGATTCTACATGCATTACATTTCAATTGCTTCTGCATTTACATACTTGTGTGAAGTACTATGTTTATGTATTGCCTGAAGCTTTTAACGGCAATGTTTTTAACTCTTTGCAGCATCTAGATGAAGCAGATCCAGTTTTCCATAATAATGAGGCATAACAGAAGTCTTGGTGCCTGTAATGGCTTTTCTCAAAACATCCCATTGCAAGTAATGGCCAAGGTCAAGTTGATTGAAGAGTTTGCTGTTTGTAGAGAAGCTCAATGGCTTAAAAGTCTGTAAACTTCAGCTTTTTCAACTTTTATTCATGTTTAGTCAACAAAATAATTAAAAAGTGATATTTGAGCATTTGTATTGATGAGTGTAATGGAATTAGGTGTGCTGTCTGAAGATGACAGAACATATCCACTGACATCCACTATTTAGTTCTCATTTTTGGTGTAGATTTAAACCAATATTACAAAACAATAGGAATAAAGTATTAAAAATGAATGTCTGTGCTGCTTGATGCGATGAAATATCAATTAATCATCATGTTTAATGCCTTGTGAGTCATGGCTTTATTGCTTTCCGTTATGCATGGGCTAGAAAATGAAATGAGTTTGATATATTGCATGAAAATGTGTATCTGGACTTGTAAGATTTCAGGTACGTTTCGCACATCAAAAGGCCCTGGGTTCCATAGGCAGCTGTTTAATGTTTTATTAAGAAGCGCCAACATTTACATGTGTTCATTAACTAAGAAGAACTGTGTGTAGTTGTGGAAAGGATGAAAGAAAGTGCGGAAAATTGAAGGTGAGAAACTTTATTAATGAGCACTAGTATCAGGAAATGTAGTTAATATGCACTATGGAGTAACCGTGTCACTGAATACACCATGCTTCATGAACTTTTCCCAGGTAATCGGGATGATCATGTGTGAAATCAATGTAAATCATACCTTCCATGCTCCAGACTTTAATTGGGCCAAGTACAGAGCCCTGGGGAACTCCTTAGATCATGATTAAAAGTCATGTGTCTGTGGCTAACATTTTATTTTAGAAACTGTCAGAGTTCAGAAATAAATCTTTACTTATAAACGGAGATTCCAAAGCTGTTTGGGTTTACAACAATAGTAGTTAGCAACTTGCATGCCGTGCTTATATTTAACACAGTCCGAGCAAGTGTTCATTTTGTGCATCCACAGAGTGCAGTTGCATTCAGCCCTACCCCACACACCCAAACCGCATCACTTCACTTATTAGGAGTATTGTGAAGTTGATGCATTGTGTGGGGTATTGTGATCATCTCTTAACCACAACTGCATTACGCGGAGCGATAAACTCAGCGCTGCTGTGATTAATTATAGCCGAATATGGGAAAACAAAGGAGTAATTCTATTCAATTCCCAAAAGCTTTTCAGCGTTGCTGGCTGAGCTAGAAAGACAAAATGATAGAGACAGATAAAGAGTGATCAACAGTGCAAAAAAAAAAAAAACACGCAAGAAGCGCACTGGAAGAATTGAATGAAAAAAAAAAAAGGAGAAGAATACCGCAAAAGGAGGGAGTGATGCCGGGAAAGATGAGGAGTTATAAATATTGATTACCGTTCTTGTACCGATCCAAAGACATGACAAGGAAGCACTCAGATGCCGAGGTGTTCTTTGGCAAGAGCGCGAAACAACTCGTTTGTTCCCAGGCTGTTTTTTTTTTCCTCCCTCACTCGCTCTGTCATTCTGACAGATGCCGCCTTGCCTGAGAGCGCCACAACTTTCCTCAGCTAGGATGGGGATGTAATGTGTAGAGAGGTAGAGAATGAGAAATTGCCTTTTCTTGTTTCGTCTCCCAGCCTTTATGGAGTGGCGGACTGCTCCTGAGAGTGCCATGTGACTTCTTCTACAGTGCTTTGGAGCTATTTCCCCCCACTCCCTCTCTTTTTTCCCTTCCAACGATGAGCCGCTGAAGAGGAGAGGAGGCGGTAAGAGGAGGATATGTTTTCCGTTTCGCTCAAGTGCCGGATGGGGGTCATCAGACGCAGGATCAAGGGTATTGTGCAATGCACCACTTTCACACAAGCTTTTGGGATGGGGTCTGAAACCTTTCCAAGTGTTGGGAGGGGGGTGAGTCTGGGGATTAGTGTGTATGATTAACTCTGAGTTGTGTGCATGTCATCCTGCCTTGTCCACTGGTTTTTGAAACTTGATATAAGCTTGTCTTGGATGCTTTGTTTCGGAGAACCTGGAAAGCCAAGCTGCTTGATAAAGTCAAATCTGAACAACAAGGACGGGTGATACTTCAGGTGTGTTGGTGACTGCTTGAGTCGTGTAGGTTTAACAGATTTTTTGGTTCAGTTTTTATTATCGAGTTGAATTATTCATACACTCTTAACATCAAGCGTGCCAGAATGTTTATCATTGCTTTTCATTAACGTTTCATTACAGCGAGGGATATTTTTAGACTAGAATTAAAAGGCCTTCATTCTTCTTTATAGTGACGTTAGTGGCACAGTTTTCAGATGGGTGTGATTTGCTGCATGTATTTGACTGCAAAACTTCAAAGCATCTTAGTTTTGTGATAAAATTGCATCTTTTTTTAGTTTTGTTGTACTCATCCACTTTATATTTGCCTTCACTGCAACAAATATATCTTATATAAATATAACGATTAGCTAAATAACTGTACAGTTCACTTATAATTTTTAAGTTTACCAGGTCTGTTAAAACCTAGAAACAATGTTAGTTTTGTGAAAATAGTGTCTTTTTTTCCAACTCATTAATCAGAACTGCAGAGTTGGCTTATGCAATTGTGAAGTTCGCTTATAGTTCTTCAAAATGCATCAACTATTACTGGTTGTGATGTCAAGTTTACCAGGCCCATAGGAAGTGATTAAAAAAAAGAGAGATTTATTTATTCATCAATCACTTTATTTTGCCAGAGTTTCAGAAAATACATACTATTCATTAATAGTTGGCTATATAGCAGCGAACAGATTACTTATAGTACTCAAAACTGCATAAACAACTCTTGATCTTAAATTTAACAGGCCCGGGCAGCTATCAAGCTGATAAGTCTGACATTTCTTCTCAAGCAAACGTTTAGAAGAGCTCGTTTTTATGCATCTCGGGATCTCTAGCCTTAAGCTAGTTTGCAAGAAATCAATAAAGCATTGCCCACAAAAGTTCAAGACTGTAGAAGCAACATCAGCCGTTGATGGTGAGGTTTGTGTGGGGGTGCTCTGGTCTTTGGCGGAAGTTCAAGTTTACATGTTCGGATATCAATGGTGATGTTTCCTACTCTTTCCTTGGGCAGTTTTTCTGCTTTGCATAATCTATTGTTTCTCTGAAAATGTGTTTTAGAGACATTTGGTTCTCATTCCTCAGACTGACACAACATATTTTGATTTAAAAGAAGCCCAGTTGGCGATCTAGTTATATACAGTAAAGAGAAACATTGAATATACAGTCGTAATGTGACTTGGAAGCAAAGTCTTTGGATTGAACCAATAAAACAAGTCTGTTTCCAGTGTTCCAGTGAACGATGAAGGGAATTTTATTTATTGGAGCTAATTGGGTCTTTAGTCCTCGTGTTATTTGTTGTGACAACATCTTTGTCCAAGCTTATGGACATCGTGAAACTTTGCAATAGATTATTCTAGCTTTATATGTGCTAGCTTCATGAAGACTTTATCTGGAGAAGAGCGGAAGACAGGATTGATCAGCCGCGACAGTTTTATTGGATTTATATATGGACAGGTGTGCTCAGGACAAGCTAGACTGACTGCACTGGAGATTTCAAGCTGAAAATCAACTTCGCACTCAATTTAACTATGAAACCAAGATAGTAACCGAAAGCAGCAGGCAATTATATTAGAGTGGCTTTTTTTCACTACTCACATTCTTCCAGGAGATACACATTGCCTTGGTTTGATCACGGCTGTATTTTTCACTAGGAATGTAGAAACACTTTTAACTCTTGAACTCTTTACTCAATTTCTTTTTTTTGTAGCATTATGATTATGATTGTTAATTTCAAAACCTGCGCTAATATTCAAAGAAAACAATTGAATAATTCAATAATTGGCAAACAGCAACATACACTGGAAAAAAGCATGTGATTTTAGTTATAAAAAAGAGAAAATGCTATGGTAAGAACCTATTAAATGGTTAACGGTAAACATTGCATGTCAAATTTTTAATGTTTCTTTTAGTCTTTTTCTTATCAACGATGTTTATTAGGGTTGTGATTGGCTTCGGTTAATCATGTGACTTTCATCGTCACCTGTGTTTGGTGTTTATCAGAACAGATTTCAGTGCTTGAATAGGTTGGTATATTAACATTATATCAGTTAAAATGTTGCCAGCGTATTTTTTAAGGTCAAAGTTTTTTACTGTAAATTGTACACATTTTTTTACAGTGTTTGTGTAACAAAGATACAGTCAGAAAGTCAGATAGATAGATTTTATGGCTTTCTCGATTTGTTTCTGTGCCAGTTTTTCACGTTCAGTTTTTGCCTTCATTAGCACAAGTTATGCTCAGCATAGAAGAACAGATGAAAGAAAAGCATGACTGTGAAAAGAACTGAACATGGTCCCGACTGACTGACCTCACATCCCAATAATATGAGAATGGAGGATGAAAGGACATTTAAAGATTGAAATGGTAAAGATTTACATGGCCACGTTGTGAGCAGAAAGTGATTGAAGAAGATGGAGTAAGAGGCAGATTAAAGCAAGGAGATGAAAGATGGACGTGACATTGTGTCTGGATGCTGATTTCTAAGTGGTTCACAAGAGACCTCGCATCAGTTCCCTGGTATTTTCCAACAAAAGGACGCACATGTTTAGGGTGTTTGCTTGGCGCGCTGCTTTGAGGAAATGAAAGCTACAAGGCCCTGTAGTAATGAGTACACACAAAAGCTCTTCCTTTTGATCCGTGTCACAAGTCGCTAGCATAGAGGATGTTGCCAGATGGGGGTGATTTATTGCTTTCTCGCACATGCATTATTTGACTACCTGGAAAGCTTTAGGGACCTTACTCACTTTTATTCACTCGCTGCTGTGCAAGTTTTTCTGCTAAGGGAGAAAAGATGGCATAGCATTGTTTGAAGATGTTATTGTTTATATTCATCACAAGGCGCGTTTGCCTACCTAAAGTTTTTGGATGGGAAAGTCTTGGACTGTGAAAGAGCTCAAAAGATGTCCTTTGAGTGCGAGGTTAATTGTTAAGAGTCAGTATTCAGAGGATCTTTTGTATTTTGTGGTTCTAAGTTAATATGAAAATGTTTCAGTGAATTAAATCATGACCCAGACCTTTCTTTTATATATAAACACCGAGTCAAGAGTGAGATGGCGTTTTCATTAAATTGCAAATGGGAGTTGTAAATATGTTTTCCTCATGGCTAGAAGCCAACAGCTGGGCTCTTTTATGTGTTTATCAAAGTAAATGACTGTAGCACCGAAAACGTATTTAGCACAGAGCAGGACTGTTTGCCGTAGCAATTATTTTTTAATGATATTGTTGTCAGTGTGGCGATGGTGTTGGCCCAGGGCATGGCTTAACAAGAGAGAGGAAATCACTGTTTTTGGTGGCAAACATGTGTTTCGCTGCACATCCAGCACGTTAGCTCATTCTTATACAGTGGAAAAAGCTCAGAGTAGCACAGGAAATAACACAAGATCTCTTGTAGATAGGAAACCAGAGACAGTGATAGGAGAATTGTGTCTCAGTGCAGTGCCAAGCAACACAAGTGTTCATCTTGTCCATGCAAAACTATGTTTTCAGCCCCAAGAATCCATTTTTTGTCTGCAAATTTGAAAAGAATTATGAATGAAAATGAGTTGAATGGTTTCTATGGATGTCAGCCTGTATTTAATCTGAACTTGTAGTATACTTCAAATCTTAAAAGGATATTAAAACAACAAATTTACAGATAAAATAAAATAATTAAACCTATGCGTACTATCAATGTGTTGATAGAGTTCACTGATCCCATTCTCAAGTTCAAATCCACATTTCTCCTTTTGTGGTCCTCAGAAGAAAGCAAGGCTTGGAATGACTGGAGGGTGACTGGGTAAATTATGCCAAAACTTTAGGGTGACTTATACTATTCCTCAGTCTCTGATTTGTGATCTGAGAGGACAAGGTTGGCGGTCATTACGGATTCGCGACTTCATAATTAGGAATATTAATTGGTTTTTAATGAAGATAATGAAACGGCCTTCCTCACAGGATCGTAATTCATTCCAAGGTGGCCCGCAGTGCTAACAACCAGTCCCGCTCTGCTTTTAAATTACGCCTTTGCTTGGCAGCCTTTCAGACAAGCCTCCCTGTTTTGCTTCCCTCCTTTTAAAGGACCCCTTCATGCAATCAGTTTCTTCATGCTCATTTTCTACGTCCATCCCTCTTCTGCTGCGGCCCACTCGTCCGCTCTCGAGAGGCCGTGATGGTGCATTCAGTTAATCAGCGCTGTGTCTGGGCTGCTCGCTGGTGCTGAATACTGAGAGGATGGTGGCATGCGTCCCGTGTGCTGATATGAGCTCCAGAGATACGGGGCGAGCATGCTGCGATGGCTATCAGACCTCCTCTTTGGTGCCGAGCTTCGTTTCAAGCTCTGCTTGGCATCCTGAGGTGGATCTGTATTGAACTGGCTTTGTTTGGCTCCGTTTGAGAGGCGGGGAAGCGAATGAGGTTTGGCAGGCCGATCTGATAGACTGTGAGGAGACTGATGAGGTTTGCTAATCGCTTGGACTCTTCACCTGCACCATGTTTTATTATCTTACATATTTGGGAACTTTACTTGGAACCTAGACCACAAGTCTCCAGTCCGGCTCCTGAAGAGTTGTGCACTAACCCTGATTAAACATACATGAACGTTTGATGTTGGGACAAATTGGTGCTAAACTCTGCACAACTTTGGCCTAGACTAAGCTGTTATTCAAAGCAACATACCTTGGACTCTAACTCAGAGAAACTCGATTACATAATGGATCGCTGTGGATTGTAGGTTAGTCATCGCAGTATGTTCATTGATATAGAGCTTAACCATACATGCACTTTGTGACCAGATATCTTGACTCAGCAACTGACAACAATATTACCAACTATAACCAGCATGCTTTGTCAACATTCAAAGTGTAAACAGAGACCTGAGATAGGTTTGATATTCTGAGACGTTTGCTAGGTTCCCATCCAAAGTTGTGAATTTAATTTATGCGCAAAATTGGAATATTGCCTAAAACATTTGCGAGCAAGCACCGTTTTCATGCAACGAGTCAAAGAGAACGAAATCATTACTTTCTGCCACTAAAAGTAGGAGAAGCCACAGAATATAGAGTCATTTTCATGTATAATATATTACTTGCACCACAGAGCGAGTAGATGAAGCACAATAAATGTGGCCATTGCGTAAATGTGAGTCTGCAGCTCGTGCTGGGCGAGCAAAGCAGATGATTTCAGTTGAGAATCGTAGTGACTGCTGTCCAACTACATTAAACGGCTTTACTTCTATAAAAAAAGCAAAGAATATTAGCATTGCAGTGGCATTTTCTATTCTGATGTAATTTGTACACTTGGTCATGGTGATATAAGTTCCTCATTGAAAAACTGTGTCACGTTTGGCATCGCAAGATTTTGAATATGTCATTTTGTCACACCCATATCGATATTTACTAACTCCCATAATATTTGTACAATTTTGACACACCTGCATTTAAAAAAAATGATGAGAAGAAAGATCTTGGTCGTTCTTTGTTGAACTTTTGTTCAGTGATGCACCTGAAATTCTGGCAAACAATAATATTTGCCTAAATTTACGGTTTTAGGCGAAATTGCTTTGGTGTGCTGAAATCACGCACCAAAGTGCCCAAGTACGGGGTACGTTTACATGACAACAATGTATTAAAATGGTAAAGTTTTCAGTTTGCCGTTTTTCAAAAATGTTGCAAACATTTTGAGAAACTAGAAATGCTGTAGTATGCATGCCAGGCCAGTAGTTGGTGATGTTGCTTGTAAAGCAATGCGACAATAGTATTGTTTTATTAAAGAATTGCACTTTGTAATCAGTTTTCAGATGTTTGTATTGTCAAGTATTTTCAATGTTGTGATCGGAAAGTCTGGTGGTGTGTGTGATGCCTACTTTTTAAAAAATCTGTACAGATTTGAAAAGTCGTGTAGTGTACTCCAGCTGTAACAGTACGCTACTAACTTGGTTTTTAGTAGTCAGCAGTAACAAGCTACTTTTTCCAACAAGTGATTTATGCCGTATAGTACTTGGCTGACCAAGCTCTGTTGTATTTTTGCAGTAATTTAGTTTTAAAAACAGCGTTTTGTCTTGAAATTAGTACGCCTTCTAGTTTTATTAGTTGTTTTGAGTCTAAATGTAGCTGTTCCAGGTTAATACTGACACACTAATACAGTTGTTCAGTTCAAGACACAATTTGTAGGCCACACCGGAAGTCTAATTGACCGTAGGTTCTCTTGGGGGTTCGCTAATGCCTTTTTAGAAAAACAAAGCTTGCTATTTACGCATAAAAACAGGTCTATGGCTCCCACAGGGGTTTGGGTTTACATGCTTGACAAATTGGACAACGGTTAGCAACTCATTATGTGTCAGCTTGCTACTAGCTTAAAGGCACAGTCGAGCGGTTTCAAAATTTGGTGTAATTTATGTTGTTGAACTAAAATTTACAGTCCTTCACGTAATATCAACCACAGACTGTGTTTAACCCCAGAAACACTGTTCTCGAGGGAAGCAATAGCTAAAAATGCTAATTAGCTAATTAAGTTGTAGGACTACAATCTGGACTGTTTTAGTCCTAAGTGCTAAACATTGTGTTTATACGTTGCTGTGAAATATATTGTTTATAGTATAGTAATGTAAGGCAAGTGAATGCTCTGGATAAAAAGTTTTTGGCTGTCGACTTTCCCCTCCTTCTGCTCACGCAGTCCATCATCTGAATGGATCGGCGTTCAAATTAGCCTAGCGTATCATTTTTAAAGACAGGTTTATGCCTTTTCATTATAGCCGTGATTGTCATTTCAAATATATGGCTGGAGTAAAATCAACCCCTCCTTTCAGGGATGGCACCGCAAATATACACAACATCGGAGGTCTCATTTTTATTCTTCATCATTCAGTGCTGCTGGGGTTGTCTCCTGACATGTGTGCACTCTTACTGCCCTCTGCTGATTAATACCTGTCATACAATATTTATGGCTCTTCCTCAAAGACTTCTTTTTGGGAAGACTGCATCTAATTTGGGTCAAAGTAGTCTCAAAATGAATATACTGACAAAATATGACTCACAAATGCAAAACGGCATTCATAAATGCCTATTTGTGTATCGCTTTGATGTTTTGAGGCAGTTTTTTTTGACGCTCAGATGCAGACTTTATACAGCTATTGAATCCTATTGCTATCTAAAATATAGATATTTAATATCTCTTTTTCAGGTTAAGACACTGCAGCAGCTTATTTATTCAGAGCCATATAACACAATGGTTCTCCCGCAGTATTTAGAGGGTAAATGAAAGTTCTTTAGCCTGTTTTATGGTTGCTGAACCGCAAGTATGTCAGTGACAGACGCAGGAGGTTAAGTGTGTCGAGGATCACTGAACAAACAATATCAAAGTGGCCAGAGTTCAAAGCGTTATAAAAACACTGTGCAGTCAAAGATCCAAAATACATCAGCTTTTATGACTGTCCTCTCCTCTAGCTGAAGCGATAACGCTATTAAACAAGGCTGATGCTCATAAACATCAGCACATCACTGCGGCTTCCAGGTCCGAATGACCAAAGTGGCTGTTGACGGGGCTGCCAGATCTGAATCTGTTTGCTCTCGCAGTGCCAATACAAGTCATTACCGCAGATTTACTTGGTGTTTTTTGTAAGGCATAATCATAGATATCTTTTACAGAGACTGACAATATCTGAATGCTTTGCGGTGAGGTCAATCAATCGATTTCATTGAGGACATTGACTGTAAGTATGAAGAGTTTGGTTCCAACGTTAGTGTCCGACAGCACTTTTGTCAATACAGCGTACAGCACGACAGTAAACCAAACGAATGAAGACACTTTCGGAAGTCGAATGTAATGTTGTTCATGTTCGTGTTTATGATGAAATTGTCTTTTATTGTTGTAATTAATTTTGGGATGACTGATTGAATGTACTATTAGTCCGGTGCCGGTGTAAGATCAGTACTGAAGTTCAGACTCTGTCATATGTGCATCAACCTACAGTGCTGTGTATTTTCAGCAGCTTCATTATGAAAAATACTGGATCAGGATTCAGTGGATTTATTGCATTTTGAAGAAAGCAAATCAATTTTTATAATAAATCTTGAAAACAAGGCTTGATTTTGATGATTACAGTCAGGGTGAAATTGTGTGTAACACATACAGTAATACACATATTGTATATGATTTTTGGAATAGGGTCATGTGGCTTGTTTTGGCATATTTTCTGATTGGCCTGAGGACTGGTTTTGTTACACTGACCTGGCAACCCAGTAGTGTTTGTAATTTTAACACGCAACCAATAAAAAGCAGTCAAATTACCACTAGAGACCCACGGGGACTCTTGCAGTTTCCATTATAACCCATTTTATCCCCATTTTAACCATTACACAATCTGTGATTGTGAGTTTTTTAACTAATTAACCATCTAATTTATGTCTTCTGTGCATTTCCTGTGAGGAGTGCTATATTGTGGCATGTGCTCACTATGCAGAGTGTTTTCCATTAGCATGTACCCGCCTATGTATGTGACTCGTTTGATTTTTGAGCAAAGCCTGTCCAAACTGTAGCTTATTCTGACCAACCCTAATGGAAATGTCAGCACCGTTGCCAGTGTTGTAACGGATTTTAGCATCTATATCTGGTTTCCTAACTGGCAAACCTCCCGTGGTGCCTTTGAAGTAAGTCGAATCACAAAACCTTGAGATATCCAGTAATAAGTTCTAACTACAGACTCAGATTAGCCGTCTTGCAAATGCCCTTGCCACGCATCGGGTGGTCCATGAATGATCCTTGGGCAGCTTTCCAAGCCGGGTCTGAAACGTAGACTGCCATAGATCTAAGAGAGCTTGCAACTTTTTGTTCAGTTTTTTTCTTGTTGCAGAGGTGACACAAAACAAGAGACAATTCCACCTTGAGCATGTGGCCATGTGATGTGTGAAGCTCAACGCAGCCTAGGTTTCTCTCTCTGTGAATCCCGGTGGATAGGAGCAATCAGGATGTTGCAGGAACAAGGGAGCGCTCCAGAGAGAACCTGATCAAAGCGGCTTCTCTTTCCCCGCCGCCGTCTTGTTGACTCGCGATGACACAAGCACAGACTGATGAATATTTGATCCCATCCGGGGTTGCACTTGACACAACTAGCGCAAACCCAAAGAGCAGCGGCACAACAATTTGGAACAGCGTGTGAAAATATCTGCTCGCGTCTGGCGCCCACCATATTATTATTTTTTTCTTTGTTAAAGGAGGACACAGAGAAGGGAATACGAAAATGTCCTATTTGTTTATTGATGCCGTCTGCACCATATTCAGACTTTACAACGGGAGATAGCTCTATTTTAGAGCCACAGCGTTGTATGCTAACAATGCAGCATTAGTAAAACATGCAAGCAGTTGTGGAATTATTCCTTAGGAAATGCAGAATGAAGTGCTGTTCTTTTTTTCGTCTTTGTAGTGTGGTGCATGTGCTATGAAAAATAGCTTCTGCGTGTGGGGGCGACACAACTTTGAATCCAAATCGTGTTTTATCTTGTGAGCCCTGCACATTTTATACAGAATAAAAACAAATGTCAGGCTGTGGACATGAATTTGTAATTAGTACTAGTACCAACTAAAGTACGGCCATAATTTGACTAATTAGTACAACATGGAAACAAAGAACTGAGCATCATGACAACGATTTACTAATATGAGGGAACAAATCAGTTCAACATGACTGCGATTTACAACAACGAGGGGACGAATCAGTAAGACATGCCAACGGTTTACAAATATGAGAAAACAAATCAATACGACGTGGCTATGTTTTACTAAAACAGGGAAATGAATCCGTACAATAAAGACTAGGCTATGATTTACTAATATGAGGGAAGAAATCAGTAGAACATAGTCACACTTTACTGAAACCAGGAAATGAGTCAGCACAAGGTGGCCATGGTTTACAAAAACGCAGGAATGAATCAGTACAACATGGCCATGTCAGTACAACAAAAACTACCACTTACTAAAATGAGGGAACGAATCTGTATAATCCGGCCAGGGACTGAACCAGTGCGACATGGCCATTTACTAACATGAGGAGAGGAAGCAAGTCAATACAACTTGGCTGTGGTTTACTAAAACTGGAAAATTAATCAATATGATAAAGACTACCATTTGTCAAAACGAACTTTTACTGAAATGAGAAAATGAATCAGTAAAATCTGGCAACGATTTACAAAAACGTGGAATGAAGTCAATATAGACCAGAATTTACTTAAATAAGGGAACGAATCGTAGAACTTAGTCACAATCGACTAAAATAAGGGAACGAATCGTAGAACTTAGTCACAATCGACTAAAATAAGGGAACGAATCGTAGAACTTAGTCACAACTGACTAAAATAAGGGAACGAATCGTAGAACTTAGTCACAATTGACTAAAATAAGGGAACGAATCGTAGAACTTAGTCACAATTGACTAAAATAAGGGAACG
>JAUMHQ010000087.1:10834181-10845757 GCA_032361165.1 Enteromius paludinosus
AGCTACATACCTTCTATGTACATATCAGAGAACAATTTAACATATTCTCTCAATGCATTCTATGGCACCTTTAAATAAAATAACAGCATTTATTTGAAATATAAATATGTTGAAAAATTAATTTTTTCCCAATTTAATGTATCTTTCTTGTTTAAAAGCATACATTTTCTTAAAAAAATTCAGTGAAGATGTTATCTGCATATACAGCAATTTAAGCTATTTATATAGCATATATATTAACAAGCATACAAGAGTTGCTGTTTTAGTAATAATATAATATAATATAAAATTCAATAATAATAAATGTTGCTTAAACGTAATTGGCAGATTAAGGCATTTTCAGAGCTAATTTAATGGGAATCATTAAAAGAGCTGATTGTGTGCATTCGGTCCATTACATGTTTGCTTGTGGAATCCACTTTAGTTCCAAGCTGTTCACATTTAAACCCACACAGACACGGCGTGATTAGATTAGACTAGATTTCGTGACACAGCTGGATTCCAGAAGAAAGTGTTGCATCACGATTTCTGCTGCATTACTGGTGTGTGATAGATATTTTCTTTCATGCGCCTCTTGCTTTGGATTTTCTGTTTAAGAATTCATATAAGCACAGCATGAAATGAAGATTAGATGCGGTGTAGCATTTTAAAACAATCTTCAGCTCTTGTATTATAAGGAGTTTGTAAAAATTCTCATCTTTAGTTAGATGGGAGTAAATGCAGCTCATTTGCATTTCCAATATATTACCCGAGACCATCTGAGTGATGCAGGGTGAGTGTCATCATACTGTAACATGCTGCCGACTTCTGTCTCTTGTGTGTGTGTTTGTTTGTTGTGTTTCTGGCCTGAAGAACTGCGTGGGGTTACGCTGGTTGAGCTGATTAAGAAGGAAGGAAGCACTTTAGGTCTCACCATCTCGGGTGGAACAGATAAGGATGGCAAACCACGCGTCTCTAACCTGCGGCCGGGTGGACTGGCGGCTAGGTGAGGACTGGAGCTGAAGTCATCAAGGCAACCTCACAAATTCTTAACTGTATCAGCCATTAGAGAATGACAAAGTGGTCACCTGACCTCTCGGAAAAACACCAAGCCGAAATGACAGACGCACATGACATGAAAGAAAAAACTGACAGGCTACGTATGTTAATGCTTATGTTAGTGCTTATTGAGTTTTGTTGCGAACTTGACATTAGTGACGTTTTTGAGTTACTGTGTCAGTAACAAGCCCAAATACTTGATTGGTTGACAGAAATTTGAAAGGGTTATGTCACCCCAAAATGTAAGTTTTGTCATTAATCACTAACCCCCATGTCGTTCCAAAAACTCCGTCTTCTGAACACAGTTTAAGATATTTTGGAGGAATACCGGGAGGGATCTGCCATATGTCATCAGTGGTTCAATCTGAATTTAATGTGACAAACTTTTTGTACGCAAAGAAAATATAAATAACTACTTTATTCAACAATTTGTCTGTTATTTAATTTTTTTACGTACAAAAAGTATTCTTGTTGCTTCAATATATACAGATTGAAACACTGATGGCAGATGGACTATTTGAACAATGTCTTTCCTACTTTCTTGGGTCTTGACAGTGTTCGTTACTTGGCAGTAAAAGCTTTAACGGGTTTGGAACGTCATGAGGGTAAGTAATTAATGATTTTATGTGGGGTGGGGTTAGCTAACTTGGCCAACAACTTTCTCACTGTTAGTCTGCAGTTACATTAGCTGACCTGAACGAGAAAACTGACCATAGACGCAGCCAATGTATGTTAATGCTCTCTAATGCAGTAACGTAATGTTACATTCTTAACACTAGTGTTTTGCATTATTGTTTTTGTGTTACTGTTGCAATAACCAGCCTCAAAACCTATTGCACGAAAGAGAAAACCATAGAAACACTTAATTCATGCTTAATTAATCACGGTATGCACACACCAAAAGCAAAGTGAATATTTGAGTAACGTTACTCGCTCTAGATTACTCACGGGATGTTTTTTTGTCACTCACACAAATAAAATCCATTTTCTGATTCATGTCCATAAGCTATGAGACATAAAAAATTTTCGATCTAGTTAAAATTTGACAATTTGCGTGGGAGACACAATTGAGGCGAATATCATGCATTTGTGGATTCAAATGCAATTCACATCATTTGTGTCACATTTGTTTCTATTTGCTTCTTTGCTTTGAATTTGTATGTAATAAAAAAGAAATGATTTGCTTTTGGTGTGTACTGTACATACCACAGTGCCTGTGAGTGTAGCAACATGTATATATTGCGTAACGTTATTTACTTGCTGTAACATTATTGTTTTTGTGCTGCTTTGGCAGTAACAAAGCGTCAATGCTCAAGTGGTCAATAGAATTACCTTAGAATATTTTTGTTATTAAAAAGGACTGTGCTATTTAACAGGGTAGCTAGATACCTAGATAAAACATAATAATTCACCGTCGAAACAGCTCATTTATGCAACACATTATGACATTTTGGAATGTAACAGTGCATACAACTACTGTTCGTAGATACTTCGAAATCTGATAAACTGTCATTAAATTTCTTTTCATACTCACTTTTGCGTAAACTAATTTCTGTGATGTGAAAGTTTTTCCATCTTCGGTAGCTTCTTCTTTCCTTGTGGCTGGTATGAGGATGTTATGGAGCGCATCTGGGCTGATGACATATTTTTGTCAGGCATCATTGTGCTAGCTCATGTACGCCCAGAGGACAATAGGGAATGAATAGCACTCATTTGTCTAATTAGCATCTAAATGAGCATATTTATACTCCCTGTGGGGTGTTCAACAACAGATAAGGAGTTCTCACTTTGCATTTACTTTCCATTCAAAATATAATTATGTTTTCTCTGTTTTTGACCATTCATGAAAATCTTCTCTGGACCTTTGTCCTTTTTCTTATTAATTTCTCTACAAAAAATGCTGAATCCTAACAAAGCTAAGTTCAGTAAACACTGGAAAAGACAACTTTTATATTGTTCAACAGTATGTTGTGTGCCAGATATCAGCTAAACTACTCAAAATTACTCTCATTTTAGTAATTACATGATTGAGTTACATTTCATTGTGTCTCAGGAGCGATCAGCTCAATGTGGGCGACTACATCAAGTCCGTCAATGGCATCAACCTGACCAAGCTGCGTCACGATGAGATCATCAGTCTGCTAAAGAACGTAGGCGAACGCGTCGTACTGGAAGTGGAGTATGAACTGCCTTCACCCGGTAGGAAGTTGAGTATTCTGTCTTGTGGCATGTTCCTGTCAATGTAACCCCTGGTCTGAGCCAATGTCAGACCTCATGAGTGAATATCATCGTGGAAATGTGTTTGAGTCAGTAAGTCCACTTCAGTTTGTGTATATGCAATTATACACGGTTATGGAAAATGCATGGCTGCATGTCGGAAGCTGATGTGTATTATTTTTAGATGTTAAAATACTTTCCCTTAATTTTAACAGATACATCTATAAGTAAGCCAGTCGGTTATTATGTTATGTAAGTATCACTTTTGGTGGACATAAAAAACATTAGCTTTACGAACATGGGATCCTTAAAACGTCAAGCAATAGTTTTGCAGAATGCAATACCACAATATCAACGATGGCCTGATATTTTGCCCAGTGATGCTGTTTACCCGCTCCTAAAAGTATTGTTAGCTACCTATGTTTGCAATTCTAATCTAATTAATTAAGCTTGAGAATTACAAGAACAACTTTGAGAATGTTTCAACAGCTAATTGTTGAACTATGTAGGTAACGACTCTATGTAGGAAAAAACTCTGCTTCTAAACACAGGTCAAGAGCTAACCATACAAGTTTAGATTTAGAAAAACAGTACTTTGTAGAACTATGTTGGTAATGGGTTAGGGTTAGTGACTGTAGTTAGCTAATTCTTCGAGAAACTATGCTTCTTACCACATGCTGAGGGCTACAGGTCCAGTCACAAACATTTACAATGCTGTTTACCAATGTTTGCTAGAACTGTGATTATGAATAACAGGAAATTGTCCAACCGTGTTGATAACGTCCGAATTTGTGTCCATTTTTAGCTAATACTAAACTGCTGGTTGAGACTTCGCAATGCTGTTTGCATATTTTCTCTGGTTTGGTTTCTATGGGTTCTGAAACAGCAAATTGGAAAACTATGTTGATAACAACTAATTTGCAAGCATGGTTAGCGACTAGTACCAAGAAACTGTGTTTCTAATAACGAGAGCTATAGTTCCAACCACATAACTCTATGATGATGTTCATTGGAACTATGATTTCAGAAACAGCAAGTCATAGAAATAAGTTTGACATTCCCCAATGTTTGATTGTAGTTTTTTAATACTAACAGAGCTGTAGCTCCAGCCACACAGCTTTGCGATGCTGTTTGCGAAAGTTTGATGGAACTTTGATTTTGGAAAGTATGCAAACTATATGGATAACGACCTAACTTTAACAGTGCTTTTGGAAAATACACCCCACTGACTCCTTGGCAGATGTTTGGTCAGTTGGAGATTGTTGTCTGTTTACCCTCTGGTAATCAAAGCTTGTATGATAGCTTTTTTGTTTGTTTCTGAATGCATTTTCCAACTATTTCTAGTTTGCGTTGGCCAATAAAAAAGAAAACTGATTGACCTCTAGTTAATACTGTATAACAGGCCTGAAATTTGCACACTCTGATTATAATGGATGGAGGTGAATGTCTCTCATTGGCTCGGGTTGGCATGTGTTGTGATATATTGCAGTCGTAAGCCAGTCTATCTTGTGCATGGCAGATAAATTGTCTGCTTTATAAGCTCAGTGTTTCTGGATGACCTTCTGCTGAGCGTCAGTTTGCATCTGGGTTTATTTATCTGATTGTCCACCAGAGCTGGCCGTTCGCCCAGTAAAAGGTGCTGATTTAGAGATGCTATTGCCTCTCTCCTGTGTCTGTTGTCCCTCTTAGCGCCAGACAGTACCTCAGGTGTTATTTCCAAGACAATCGAGATCTGTTTGCAGAAAGAGGGCAACAGTTTTGGCTTTGTTATGCGAGGTGAGTTTGGGTTTGTTGCCACTCATTTTATTTTATTGGTTTTTTGCAGTATTCCTAAAATCAAATGGTTGTAGATTTAACTACAGCTTTTTAAATATGTGTTATGATAAAGGTGGATCCCATGAGGACTGGCACAGATCTCGTCCTTTGGTGGTAACACACGTCCGACCTGGTGGTCCTGCTGACAGGTAACGCATTACTCAAATTCAATCATTTTACTTTACTGATGGATGCCATTTTCTACAATGACTTGATAAAATGTGATTTCAATATGGCCACCATCATGAGTGGCTACCCGTCTAATACTGTCTAGAATAAAGTTGCCTATTTAAAGCGTATTTGCCAGATTACCTGCACCGGGTAAGTTAGCTTAGTAGGCAAATTGATTAGCATGCTCATGGCTTCGCTTTTAAGTCAGTTCTGATTTTAACCAAAGACATGTATAAGGGACTCAGTTCTTGTTGTAGTCATCTTTCGTGGAGCATCAACAACACACTATTTGCATTTTATCCAAACCCAGAAACTGGGCCAGAGATTTCCCTCAGCTAAGATAGCTAGCTACTATTCTTAGTTTTAGGATTCTCTGTGCCTCTCTTATCAACCACTTTCCCCTACTTATATCAGCATTGCACAACCTCCCAAAAGAGAAAAATAAATACAAATATTTGTCTGGAGAGAGAACATCTTCAGTAACACCTCTTTGATGTTAGCTTGATTGATGGGTGGAAATTGCATACATTGTCTTTCCTGAAGGCCCCCAAACGTTTCATGAAGGAAATATAGTGCAAGTCCTCTAACATGTAGCATTGATCATTAGTGTGGAATATCAAGACTATTCTAAGGAAGTTAACTACCTAGGAAGAATATTAAGGCAAAAATTAATCCAGTATGATGGATGAAGTGAGACCGTTAGGGACTAAATGCTTTACGAATGTTTTTCTAGTTTAAATATTTGAATTCAAAATTAAATGTAAATATCTAAAAGGGGACATTTATTATCACAGTAGAAAACAGCTGTTCTGTATAACAGAAAACTCCATCTTTACTGTCACTTCTGATTAATTTAATGAATCATTTCAGAATAAAAGTATTCATTTAATGACTCTTACTGACCCCAAACTATTGAATTGTAGTGTACGTTGTATATTTCATTGATAATAAAACAGGACTGTTCCCCATGTGTGCAGGGAAGGGACTCTAAAAGCGGGCGATCGGATCTTAAGTGTGGATGGTGTGGTTTTACACAGTGCCACTCTGAGCGATGCTCTTACAGTACTGACTCAGTGTGGCCAGGAGGCTCTGTTCCAGATCGAGTACGACGTCTCCATCATGGGTGAGTTACTTCAGTTGCAATTCTGCCATATGTTGACAGAATTCCCTTTAACATGCTATTTGTTTTGTATTTTGTACTTTGAACGGAAACACTGAATTAACCCTCCTAATGCTTTCAAAATATGCTGTTCTGGGTGGGTTGATATATGCATGCTTATTATTTCATAAAACAGCCCTTAGTTCTTTTTTATTTATTTATTTATTTTTATTATGAAAGTGTGCGTGAAACTAAAATTTTATTACCATGTTATTAATATGTTATTACTGCATTTAGCCTTTTTTATTACATAGAAAATGATAAATTATTTAACTACACATGAGCGACACACGCACAGACAAAATATATAATTGTATGTATTTTATAAGAACATACAGTGAATAACCAGTATTAATTCTATTGTAATGAATGGAAGTAAATTCATTTGAATAGCTCATAATTAATTGAAAACAGTTTGTATTATATTCAATATTATATTGGAAACATATTTTCAGACAAAATTAATGACTTGTAGTTTTACTGAAAAAAAAAAGCTTGGTTAATTTTTCATGCTGCATTGGTTCGTCAAAAAGCCTTTACATGTATATTCATGTTTATCAGCAAGGCTATATATATTTGATAGTTTTTTGACATTGATGTAAAGCCATAATTAGCCATTTTTGACACTAGTTGTATTCCATACATACCCTGGTAATACAAGAAAAATATTGTAACAAATTATGAAAATAAATATGTAAGTGTATTTTGGGGGTCTTTTACAAACAATTTACAAAGTTTTGTTTTCCTTACTGAAAAAAGATTTTTGTTTTAGGAATTTTCTGTTATTTTATGGTTACACATATTAGTTGTTTATTAACATGCATATTACTAGAATATTAGCCATTTATTAGTGCTAATTAAGCATATATTAATGTCTTATTCCACATGTGTCTATTCCACATCCCTAATCCTTCTCAATACCCAAATTAACAACTACCGCACTATTGATAAGCAGCAAATTAAGAATTTATTGAGGGAAATGTCATAGTTAACAAGTGTTACCTATTGTCAAGTGTTACCAACATTTCTTATCTTTTCTGGGTCAAAATAGACCCAAATGTATAAGGGGTAATTAAATTACTTTAGCATTTAAAGAGTGCCAGCATTTGTAGAAATTCTCCAGTATTCTGTTTAAAGGGGTCATATGACGGGATTTCAAACGTTCCGTTCTCTTTACAGTTTTACTAGCTCAAGAAGATCTGTAAAGTTTCAAAGACTAAAGTCTCAAAACCAAACAGATATTCTTTATAAAAGTCATGACTTGTCCATGCTCCTTAAAAGCTCATTTTAAACACGCCCCAATTTTCTACGTCACAGAGTGGGTTTATTTTCAAATAGGGCTGCAACTAATGACTATTTCAATAGTCGACTAGTCCTTGACTACCTTAACGACTAGTCGACTAGTCATTATGAACTGCAAAAAAAACCCATTATATATATATATATATATATATGGCTTTGTATCTTTTGTATATTAAATATATTTTGTTTTTAGCATTTTCCTTCCATTAAAAAGATGAAACACCAAAAATTACAAGACATAACATTTATTGCTTCCAAGCGCAAATATGAACGAAAAGTGTGCAGTATTGCAGTAAACAAGTAAACAAAACAGTTTCAATCAGCAATAAAATAAATACTGTTCCATAAACTAAAGTGCATTACATGTAAACAATGTAAATAAAGAGAGCAGATTTGAATTCAGCAGTTGATGACATGATCCACTGGACTTTCTAATCACACCGGTGTGATCATACGCTCCAGGGACCAGCCAAGCCAAGTGTGAAAAGAGAGCACGACCATTCGACTAGTCACTGCAGTCCTATTTTCAAACCCCACCCAAATGTTCCCACAAGGAAAGAAGGCGGAGCTATTATTCTGGCTGTAGTGTTGCTGCGGGCGCCATGTTCTGGAGACGCTGTGTGTCGTTGTTGTTTTGGTGTCGTAGCGCCGTGACACAGCCTCACGTTATGGTAAGGGGCGGAGCATTTCCATCAGACGCTTGAGGTATTCGGCCAATCACAGTCTGTGCACTGGATAGCTGACCAATCAGAGCACGCCTTACTTTTGAGCTTTGTACAAATCGAGCCATTTCAGGAGGCGGGGCTTAGAGGAGAAACAATAATGTACAGGATGTGGAAAAAATAATGTGTTTTTGCACCTTAAACCACATAAACTCATTGCATTACACCAAATACACAAAATGCTGTTTTTTGCAACTCCATATGACCCCTTTAACCATCTTTACTGTTTTGTCTGGATGAACAGAAGGCTGTTAACCTTCAAGAGCAGAGAAATAACTCTCATGCCTTTACCAATGCTGTTATGCTAATTTATGCTCGCCACAATTAGCATAACGCCAACTGTAGACATAAGGAGATAAAATCATAGAAAATAGAGGTTTGAAAGAAACTTTTGATGCTTAAAACTTCCAAAAGACTCTCTACTGAATGTTAGCTTCGGAAAGGATCTGTTTAGAAATCAGAGCGTAACAATGCTGTCCTTGCCTGTCCTTATCACCTGCCCTCAGACTCGGTGACAAACGCTTCAGGTCCTCTGCTGGTGGAGATTGCAAAGCCGCCAGGAGCCAGTTTGGGAATCACTCTGACCACTGCCATGCACAGAAACAAACAGGCTATCGTCATCGACAAGATCAAGCCCGCCAGCGTGGTGGACAGGTACACTCTCAATGAGCCTCTTTCATCGAACACCAACACTACACACTACTGTGTAAAGGCAAACAACAACGTTCTTACACAAACTGGCAAATGGTGGCTAATTCGTATGAATTTGTATGACCTCACTCGTGCAAATCCATAAAAAATTGACCTAAACCTACTGGATGCTTTACTGGGGACTAGACATATTGTGCAAAATCGTACGAGTGAGGTTATACTAATTAATTAGCCACCTTGTAAAAGAATGCATTGGTTGTGAGATAGTGCTGACCAAAATTGCATATTTTCATGAAAAACTGCAGTTACAACAAGCATTTTCATTGGATTTCTGCTAAAACAAATGTTTTATCATTTTGTAAAATGACTTTGTATGTTAAACTATTTATAGTCTATATATCAAAACCTTTTTTTACACACACGAGTTAATAAATGTTTTTCTATTTACATAAATTGTTTGTAAAACCATTACCAAACCACATCTAAATTGTTCACAAAGCTAATATTGCAGAATTGTTTTTAAAATATCCAACACAAATTGTTCATAAAAATTAGACTTTTTTTGTGCAACATTATTTTCATGTCAGTATTTTTTATGTAAGCTGTTACTCTATTCCTCTGCAAATTATTTAATTGTTTCCTTAATTATTTGTTACAGAAATGCTTTTAAATCTTCCTATGCAAGTTATTTGTAAAACCAATTATTACATAAAGTATTGTTTGTAAAAGTATTGTATATGTTCATGTATATGTAAAAACGTGGCTTTTATAAAACATGTCATGTATTTCATGTACATTCAATTTGTTGTGAAAGTATACTTGCACATATTTTTCTACCTTAATTGTTCACAAAACCATTTTTAACTAAACAAAAAACTAAAATCCCACAGAAATATGTAATTGTAGTTATTAAGATGCATGGTTTTTTTTGTTTTGTTTTCCAGTTTTTGTGAATATGCATTATATATTTTTTGTTTCTATTACATTTTAAATACCACTTTATTTTTTTCCATACATTTCACACATTTCCGAGGGAAATATAGCATTCAGATTCTTTATTCGGGTAATTTGAGTGAGTTTTGATGTTGTTTTTTTGACATCCCACATTCATGACAGTTCTAGCAGTTCTCTGTTTGCGTCTCAGGTCCGGAGCGTTACACGTGGGTGATCATATCCTGTCTATAGACGGCACCAGCACTGAGCACTGCTCTGTCCTGGAGGCCACGCAGCTGCTGGCCAGCACCACTGATCTCACCAAACTAGAGATCCTCCCCGCACACCAAACACGCCTGCCCGGGAAACCCCAGGACACTGGTGAGAGACGCCAACACGTGGAGACTGCTGCACTTTTCCAGACATGGATTAGGCTTAATCTGAGATGTCTTCAACAGATGGCTGAAGCTGATCTTGGAACGCACCTAAACTGTGTCTGGAAAACTGTGTAATTATTTTTTTTTTATATACAAGGGTGATACAGGGTCACACAACTGTCCTGGTCCTACAGTGTGCTAAAGTAAATTTAGTAAATTTAAAAAAAGTAAAAAAAGTAAATTTGACATAATCTTTCAGTAAGAATGTACATGTAAAATACTATATAGCTAAATGGTTTAAAAAATATACAGTGTATTTAAAAAAATAAATAAATAAAATAATTATATATATATATATATATATACATAGGGATGTGCATCTCCATAACGGAGGCTGATGCGATACGCATCTCAATACAGAGCCAATGATACAATACATGAAAGATACATGAAGCAGCTAGCGATGCGATGCGGTACGATACACCCCTGTTACGACGTAGTGCAATCCGATTTCGATTCGATTCAACACGATTCGATGCAGTATGATGCAATGAAATAAATATGCAGGTATACAGGTATAGGGAGCGCTCGTTCTCTGTAACGCTGTAAGGAGTCTCCAAACGCACACAGTGTCGGTGCTTCACGTGTGTTGTCAGATTCGTTGTGCTGCCTGTATATTTGATAGTGGCACAACATATTTGGCAAATTCCACTTTCTAAATAATGAAAGTATAGTATGTCTTAATTATGAAAAAATGTATCGGGCTTTACCAATGCAGATACGATAGAAACGATGCATCTCCTTACGAATGGCAATTTTGTATCCGATGCACACATTTTAAACCGATGCATTGCATCGCTAACTTTTTTAAGACGATGCACCGAGTGAATCGAGGAATCTTCCCATCCCTAATATATACACTCACCTAAAGGATTATTAGGAACACCATAATAAGACAGTGTTTGCTCCGCTTTCGCCTTTAGAACTGCCTTAATTCTACGTGGCATTGATTCAACAAGGTGCTGGAAGCATTCTTTAGAAATGTTGGCCCATATTGATAGGAGAGCATCTTGCAGTTGATGGAGATTTGTGGGATGAACATCCAGGGCACAAAGCTCTGTTGGGTTGAGATCTGGTGACTGTGGGGGCCATTTTAGTACAGTGAACTCATTGTCATGTTCAAGAAACCAA
>JAUMHQ010000087.1:10864788-10875843 GCA_032361165.1 Enteromius paludinosus
TTACTGGTATTCCTATCTTTGTGGGGACAATTGGTCCCCATAAGGTGATAAATACCAGGTGCACACACACACACACAGATACACACACACACACACACAGACACACACACACACACAGAGACGTGGTGATGTGAGCTCCTTCAGCAGTTTCTTCAGTGATGGTGTGCTCGTTGTCTGTTGTGACAGGACCGGAGCTATTCATGTAGGAGATCGTATCCTGGCCATCAACAGCGTGAGTCTGAAGGGGAAGCCTCTGAGTGAAGCCATACACCTGCTGCAGATGGCGGGAGAAACTGTCACGCTCAAGATCAAGAAACAGACCGACGGTACGCTGTCCTCACCCTCTGTTCATCCGTCCAATATAATTCATATAAATGGGCATAAATATGTTGATAATGTATTTCTACACCGTAATATGAATAATATTTAATTAAAAGTAATTATATGAATTGGGGCAAAATGTGTTAGATCAACAAATGATTGACGTATTTAATGAATCATCTGTAGTTACAGTGAACACTGTTTTGGTGCAGATCTTATAATGAGTTCCTGTAACGTATGACCCTCCTCTGTGAGCAGCAGATGATAAAAACAAGGAGCTGGACCTGGATAACGATCTGAGCGATAACGAGGACGAGATGACGGACTCCCAGAAGACCAACAAGCTGTCGGATGTGTACTCCACCACCATCCCCAGCGTGGACTCGGCCATGGAGTCGTGGGACGGCTCGGGGATCGACGGCACTTACAGCAGCCAAGGTGAGTGGAGTCGAGTCGAGTGTCCTCTGGTGGTCTGAGCGCCTCAGTGACCCGTGACCCCGTGCTCCCCCGAAGGTGTGTACGTCCAGCAGGCCGCCGGCGTCGCCCTGCACCCTCACGAGTGGAGGAACAGCAAGCAGAGGAACAGCACGCCCCCGCCGTCCCGCCGCAAGAACTACCCCTTCAGTGACGGAGGCTTCAGCGAGGACGACTGGGACAGAGCTGCTGGGTGAGACCCATGGAGTGCTTCAGCTCCGCATTATCTCTCATCAGCCTGTTAACCAGCGTCCAATCACGTATCACGTACTGTGCTACAGTGACCAAAACCTCAGCGCTTGTGGCGACTGAGCTTCAAAATATAGAAATACTACATGAAAAACTTTATTTATTCATTTATTTATTGCTTTCTTTGGTTTGAATTTTTATTTATTTGTTTGCTTTGAATTGCTTTGTTTTTTTGTTGTTGTTTTATTTTATTTTATTTTTTTGCTTTGAATTGCTTTGGTTTTTTGTTGTTTTATTTTATTTTATTGATTTGAATTGCTTTGTTTTCTTGTTGTTGTTTTATTTTATTTTATTTTTTTGCTTTGAATTGCTTTGTTTTTTTTTGTTTTTTTTTTGCTTTGAATTGCTTTGTTTTTTTGTTGTTGTTTTATTTTATTTTATTTTTTTGCTTTGAATTGCTTTGTTTTTTTTTGTTTTTTTTTATTTGAATTGCTTTGTTTTCTTGTTGTTGTTTTATTTTATTTATTTGCTTTGAATTGCTTTATTCGGTTTGTTTTTTATTTTTTTACATTTTCTCATAAGTTGAAGTACTGAAATACCAAAACTTTGAAAGCTAATTACAAAATTACAAATAATTAAATAAAAGCTAACATAAAAAATGCTAAAACATTTACAATTGTGTATATTCTATTATATATGTATATATATATATATTTCCAATTATGTTAAAAAAATGAAATAAATTAAATATTAAAAAAAAAAAAAAAAAAAAATTGTAAAATGCATATTTGTTATTTCTAATTCTATTACATTGTATCACATCTTACATAAAAAAGAAACAAAACTATCAAAAAAAACCCAGTTTTTTATTTTTCTTTATCTTCATATACAATTTCAGATTGTTTTCTTTGTGATAGTAAATAAATACATATATCTACACATATAAATAAAATCTTAAAATAAATCTTCTTGACTATGCATCTAGTCACAAAAGTATATAATATATATATAGATTTAATTTCTTATTTATTTTTAATCATTTTTAAAAATTACTGTATATGTGTGTATATAAATAACACTAACTGACCACTAATTTTTACATTAAAACGGTAACTTTTACAAGCTTTCTACAGCCTAGCAGTCTTCTGAGCAGCCGATTGTCAGTGCGTTAGCAAGTAACTGGTACTTCTGTTGAACGTGATCAGCAGCACTGGTGAGGAGTAACGTGTTGATCTGTCACAGATACAGCAGCCAGCCGCACGCCGACGGCCTCATGATGGAGCAGGAGGACAGCTTCTGGTGCCAGGCCCTGGAAGACCTGGAGACCTGCGGCCAGTCCGAGCTCCTGAGAGAGATCGAGGTACAGACAGGAACATATATGCTGATCGCTCACACGGAGTCTTTTGATGCATAAAATAATGAGTCGAACCGCGATGCTGTCAGATTGTCAGGAGTGTTCAGTGGAAGTGCATCATTGACATCATTCCTGTAGTGAGTGGACCGAGCACACACACACAGCATCAGCAGCTCAACTCCCTTTCTCAAAGCTGGAAATCCCAAATCACACAAAAGCTCTGCGCCTGATGGCTCATTTCACGCCCGCTTGCTCAAAACAATGAGCTCTGTTCTTACACAAGCAAGCACCGAGAGTTTCGAAAGCACGGGGAAGTGTTCTTATCAGATGTTTGATGACACTGGCCGGCGAGGTCAGCTGGAGTTGACACATTTCTTCATCGATACCTGACTTTCTGTTTCTGTGGAACACAAAAGGAGATGAAGGACAGTACTATAAGAGCGAGAGCATCCTAACCCATACACCAAAACACCGTAGCTACATGTAGTTCACTAATATTACTTACACTTGACTAAAAGTTCTAAAATTCTGAAAAATTCAAGCTAACTAGAAATACATTTTAAAAACAGCTAAAACGATGTGTAAATTAAAATGACTAAACTAGATTAATTAACTAGATTAATTTAAAGCGTTTGTATGTGTGAATTTTATTTGAAATATTTGGTCAGATAAACGTTTGGTAAAAGAACAGCCAGGGGGTTTGCAATGCTGGGAGGTCCAAGGCGAGATAAGGCCGATTCAAAGGGACTATATCTTTTAACTAGATGAAAAAGTTTGTTTAGACAAACTTTAAGTTGGCTTGAGAAAGCCGGAGATAGAAGTTTGAAAAAGTTTGAAAAGAACTTTAGTAGAAGTTAAAAAATTTTAAACAGTTTAAGTTTTAAAAGTTTAAGTTTGATGTTTTCAGTTTGAAAGAGTTGGAAAAAGTCAGATAGATAGATAGATAGATAAAAATAGTCAGATAGCATTTTGATAGCATGATTAGCAAGTTACTAACATGTTTCTAGCATGATTAGCATGTTGCTAGCATGTTTCTAGCATGATTAGCAAGGTAGCCTACTAGTATGTTGCTAGCATGTTTCTAGCATAATTAACAAGTCAATAACATTTTTATAGAATGATTAGCAAGTTACTAGCATGTAGCTTGCATGTTTATAGTATGATTAGCATATTACTAGCATGTTGTTAACATGATTATGATTAATAGTAGCTACGTTGTTAGCATGATTAGCTAGAAAGCAATTTGTTAGCATGACAAGCTAGTTACTAGCTAGTAATTTAGCATGATTAACATGTTTCTAACATTATTAGCATGTTGCTAGCATGATTTAGTTTAAATAGCTTTAATTAGTTTAAATCTGTTAGAAGGGAAGGGATAGAAGGGAAGTCTGATTGAGTCTAATGAGCTGCAGGTGTTTAAATTTGAATTTTGACAGTTGGAGCTGGCAGAGTCTCGGCTCATCTGAACATTCAGTGAATGGGAGTCTATGGGATTTTTTCCAGTTTTAATCGTGATTTTTAGGAAAACCGTAAGTCGGATCAGTCTGAAAAGATATAGCACACCCGGTGAGATCAGTCTGAAGATCTGGGCAGAGTTTGGAGTTTGTAGAGTTAAAGCTCTAGGAGGAGTTAGAGTCAGAAATGTTATTCTCAGAAGAATAATAATAAGTTTAAGTCGGATATCAGTAAGTTGGCTTTCTCTTCCATGGAAGAGACACAAAACCTGTGCTAATTGGCAGAAGAGAAGTTGAAAAAATGAAGTTGTTTACAAATAATATTTGAAAGTCCAGTTATTTTTGTCTGGAAACAACACAAAGGTTAAGAGAACAGCTGCTGTGTGGTTTCCGAGGGACTTTACAGAAGTATCTGTTTACTATTTGGAGTATTTGTTCCCAAAATCACGTGTTGCTGTCAGTGCAAGCCAGCACATCTCTCAAAGCATGTCCTGAAGACGTGCGGGACTGCAAGTAACCGCCATTTCTGGTGCGCTAACCGCGTTTGAATGTCGTCTCATAAGCGTGGATCCTACGTGAGCTAAAACCTAGGAAATTACAGGAGTCTTAACAATGAACACACATTTCATTAGAAACCAATGGAGCTGGAGCTTGTTGGAGGTAAATGAGGATGGCCTTCACGTCCTAGGGTTGATGAGATTTTACTAAAGGAACACACCACAATCAAGCCCTGCTCATATTTAAAACGTGACATAAAAGTAACGCAAGAGTAATCTAATGCATTGCTTTCCATTAAAAGTAAGGTAATGAGGATGACAGTCTGAAATCTGCACAGTATCGAAACTCAGATTCAATGTTCTACGCTGAGCTACAGCCGGAAGTGCTCCACCAGACAGCTGAATGAATTCACCTTTCTTTAATCAGAGGCTCCCGCTCATAGTATGTGGCCTTAAGGGCTCTTTCGTATGACAGGAGTTCAACGCACTGGGGAACGTTAGCTTGTGGGAAGACAGGGATCAATGTTTGTTTATCACTCGCAGGCGTCGATAATGACCGGCAGTGCCCTGAGTTTGGGTGTAGAGGGTGGAAAGGCCCACGGCGAGACGGTCAGCCAGCCCCACCTCAGCCCGCTGAGAAAAGCCCCGCATCTCCTCAACGAAACCAAGAACAAGAGCACGCTCCGCATGTCCGAGAAGACCTGGGAGTCTCGGAGGATCAAAGAGGAGATCCAGGACATCCTGTCGCCCACACCGTTAGAGCTGCACAAGGTACGAACTGAAGGGTGTTATCTCTCCCTGCTTCATGAAGTTCATGCAGAACCAGTAGGTCATCAGTTTATTTCACATGACAACTTGTTTTATTATCATTAAATACAGTATAAAACAATCCAGATCCATGATGTGTCAGATAAGTTTAGTGAACGTATGATATAATAAACGTTGCCTTGTCGTAATAGGGTTGTAGATTTTATACAGAAAACTATTATTAAATAGTATATATTATGTTATTTTTACTGTAATACATATAATTACCATATCAGAATAATATATCACATGTCGTACAACTATGTTGATTGTAATAATATTAATATTGTGCACAATCGATCACACACTAATCTACTCCGGAGCAGGTTATCTTCAGAGAGCAGGTTGCTATGGTTACTTACCTGTGTTTATGGGATGGAATGTTGAGGTCGTCACGTAACCTGCTCTCTGGAGCTCCCCCACACATATCCAGGAGTGGCTTGTTGTTTGGTTTATTGATAACTCCTTGACATGTCCTTTTTTCTTTCGCTGTTTTGTTTTCATTTTTTGCTTTATATATATATATATATATATATATATTCTTGCTTTTTTATTTGCTTTGCTTATTATTATTTATTTATGCATTAGTTGTTGTTTTGTTCATTTCAGATGACCTTTGACATGTACTTGCTTTGATTTGTTTTTATTTCATTGTTTTCAGAGTTTTGCTTTTTTTAATTTATTTTTAATAAATTTGCTTCGATCAAATTTCTTTAAATATTTGGTTTTAAAGTTTTTTTATTATTAATGTTTTATTTATTTATATATTTATTGCTTTAGTTATTTTTTTGCGTTTCGTGATTTTCTGAATTTTTTGTATTGTTTTTATGATTTTTGTTTTGTTAAGTACAGTACATAACTGCATGCAGTTTTTTAAAATATGATTAATTAACTTGAAAACATGTTGCATCAAATATTAAGGATATAATATTCTACTTCTACTGCATACTTGTTTCTCAGATCTTTTTTTTCTGGACAACCTGACCAAAATAAATAAATAGTTCACAAATAAGTCTTTAGGAATATATATTTATGCCTATTCCTGTAAGACGGCATGGTCATCCACTGATCGTATTCAGAATAAATGAGCTCATGGTTGAATTGCTGGAATAATTCTGTGTTACACAATTGTAGGTGACTGTGATGAAAGACCCAGAGAGTGATGACTTTGGGTTCAGCGTATCTGACGGTTTCTTGGAAAAGGGTGTTTACGTGAACATGATCAGACCTGAAGGTCCAGCGGACCGTGCTGGACTCAAACCGTACGACAGGATCCTTCAGGTGCCTCTTCTCAGATCACCACACGCTGGTTTCTTAGCGTCCCCTCCCTCTCCCCGGCTACATGATCTGCCCAGCTCGGTTAAATATAAACTCTCCCTGAGAAGAAGGTATGAGAGCGTCAGTAGGCCTTTGACTCTGGGAGGACACGTCGAGTTAAAAAGTGATTTGACCGCATCTTCTGTGTCTTGTGGTCAAATCTCCCCCTTCCGCTAATCTTCAGCCACACTTTACTGCTGGGGAAATGATTACATCTGTGTGAAGATTACACTTAACAGCTGTGTTGTTTTAACCACAGCTGCAACCGTTTAGCATTAGAGCGTTAGCATTAGCTTGCTTGATGGGGATTGGTTTGGTGTGTTTATTTTCCTATAAAAGAATGTAGTTCAGATTAGGCCATTATAAAGTCAACATTAACGTTAGCATAATGAAAACTATTGCATAGATGCAGAATTTTGACCAAAGATGATAAAAAAATGAAGTACATAAAATTTAGAAACCATGAAGTCTATGGAAGCCCGTTTCCGCCACTGTATAAAAATTAAAAAAACTTTATTACGACCTGTGACGGGATTTTTTTATCTCACTGTTCAGACTTTTTTTCTCAGAATTGCGAGTTATGAAGACAGAATTCTCAGCCTGGCTTCCGCGACTGTAAAGCTCATCGGAGCTTAGTCTGGCCAAGCTGCCTTACCTGCGTCCATCAGATGCCTCTGTATACTACTGAACGAATCTACAACCAATTAGATCACTCGTTCCGATGACGTATGCGTAGCGACGGAACCTGAAGCCACCATAACCAATTGTAGCTAGCTTCATTAAAGCAGTAGGAAAATGTCTTCACTCGAACGATTGCTGCTGCTCGGTACACGCCATGTTTGAACGAAGCTCGCTTTCCACCGCCTCAGTCGTGCCGGGCAGCTGGTTTCTCATTGGTTCACACTTTTTGGGGAACAGAAATGCTCTAAAACAGCAGCTTGGCCAGACTGACTGACTTTGTGGATTTGCGACACTTTCTTCCTGGCGAAGCACCACAGGAACCCTCGAGATGTGATTCAATGATTGGGTCAGTGTTCGTTTTGTATGCTTCAAGCCAGATCATTTTCCTGGAGAACCCATCAGTGTTCCATAAGGTTTTAACTTCTCATATCCGTCAATATGCCACACATAGTTCGGTTATACGTGCGTCACCATAGACGACCGCGAGCACGCAGATCAACTCCTCGTCCATCCATCGATCACATCAACTGACGGACAGTTTCTCTGTCTGTAATCATGCCGGACAGCCAACAGCTGATCTATAAGACTTCAGCCTCGTCTGTTTTATCATGTCTTCGTCACAAATGAGTCCTGCATAACGTTCTCTCAAGCTTTATGATGTGTGACTCCTCTGATAAAATTACGATTTCTCTGTTAGTGAAACAATCTTCTATGATCTTTTCCATGGTTCCAGGCTATCACACATCTGTGGACACGTCTACGTGTAGTACATCTCAGTAACGCTGAAAAATCGCGCTATTCTGACTTCATAACTCGCGATTGCGACTTTATAATCTGCAATTCTGAGATAAAAAGTCGCAATAACCTTTTTCATACAGTGGTGGACACAGGCTTCCGTAGAAGTCAGTATTCTAGAAAGAAAATAAAAATCTAAATATTTTCTCATTAAATCCTCATTTATTAATACTGAGGGTGTATAAATGTGTTTTCCTCTAAAGATAGTCCATGCAATTTCATTTATTTTCCAGAAAAACATATCCTGAGAGTTCTTTTTGTTTGTACTTTTCTTGTCCTAAAGATCACAAACTCAGTAGATTAGCATATGCTAATGACATGCCAGTGTCTGTGTTATTTATCCATCTTTTATGTTTGTTTTAGGACAAGTAATTCTGATGTGTGTTGCCTTTTTTATTTCAGTTCAGCTTTATTTGTATTTACATTTTTAGTTTTAGCAATTTTGTCACTTATTTTTTATTGAATTGTGTAAAATGTACAGTAAAAATTAAAAACGCAGTAACAACATTATAGGTTTGAAGCTAAATTTACAGTAAAATAGCGTTATTTCATGAACTGATATAATGTATATACCGACCTAAAGTACTGAAATCTGTTCATATCTTTGAAATACACTGATAAACACCACGTTAACACATACAGAAGGAGCTCAATGTGACTAAACACCATCATGACGACACTCATTAAATTGAACCATTAATTGAACAACATTACATCCAGAACTGATTCTAAGAACTGAAACTAAGAAGAAACACAGTTACTTCAAATCAAACGAAACGAAGCGTACGAATGTCAGTTTAATCTAAACGTGGAAATATTTTCTACTGCAGGTGAACCACGTGCGGACGCGAGATTTCGACTGCTGCCTGGCGGTGCCCCTCATCACCGAGGCGGGAGACAAACTCGAGCTGGTGATTAGCCGAAACCCATTAGCACAGCCGGGTGCCGCCCAGCCCCACGACTGCCATCCACACTTTAACCCTGTAGGCCATTCCCGCGAGCACCAGACCAGCACGCTGGACCTGTGACACTGGCTGACTCGGACTATGACCTCACCGGACCATCTGTTGCAGCGGACTATCAGGAGGAGCCATGATTCACTGGATTCATTACAAAACTCACATGAGATCTGAAACATCCAGATTACACGGAGTGATCGTGCGAACTGTAGATTGGAGCCAGTTTCAGCACAAAACTCCAAAGGATCTGAGCCAGTTTGCTTTTTTTTAAACAGAACAAAGCAAAACTAAACAAAAGATGCTGAACTGCTACAACGCATACGCCATACATCCACGTCGTACTGACTCTTTCCTTGGTTTTTGTAAATTGATTCATTCCCTCGTTTTAGTTAGTCGTGGCCACGTAGCAGCAATTCGTTCCCTTGTTTTGGTAAACTGTGGTAAAAGGAATAAATTGGTATAAAATGACTGCATTCAGCTAAAACATAGACAAATATAATTTCATTTAATTCTTTATAATTACATTTTTGTGGCCAAATGATAGATTTTTCCCCCTTACGCTCTTTGTTTTTTACATTTTTTGTATTATTTTTTCAGATAAAAACATACTGTATTCAACAGTAACTAAGTCTGCTTTTGACGTAAACATTTCTGTTTCCATTTTCAGTAGCGAGTGTTTGTACTTGTAAAACAAGCTACAGATCAGTCTTTCTGTTTGTTTTATTCCTGGATGAGTCACGGCAGGAATACCTTCCGGCACACATTGTCCTTTCTCACTCACGCACCTACTATAAACAGACAAAACACCACCATTCTTTGTTCCCTAAACATTATCCCTACAAATAAACTTCAATTTGCCTCTGTCTCAGACACAAACACACAAACGAGCGCTTCGGGCCACGAGTGCACATGGCTGCTGCTCTCAAAGCCTGTCCGTCTACAACACCTCATTTATATACAGTAAAACAAGAACATTGAATACTCAACATTTTCTGAAGGTATTTTTACCCTGTTTGCTCAAGATCCTTTATTGACATGCGCACACATTAGCAGTACATACTTGGTTAAATGGCCACTTATACTCTCATGCAGCAATAAAACGGAGGTCGGACATGTCCTGACTTCATTGACGTGTCACTGACCTCTCGTAGTAAGCGCAGCGGTAGCCCTACTCTTTCTCTGCACATACCTCTCTTGATCTTTTAACACCAAACTGCTGCCGCAATGTAGCGTTCGCTCCAGTCCAAACGTCTAGGCCTCAAGGGCACGTTCTTTCACCGTAGACTGTCGCCAGGCTGTCGCTGGCCAAATATTACAAATGTTTCCTCCACAAGCTATTTCAGACACATCGGTTCGGGAGCATCGTACTCCAGTACTGGAGAGGCACCCAGTTTATATGAAGGTCATGTGCAGTCTATTAACCTCCACCGAACATTGATCTAGTGTTGCACAAACGTGAGATTTACGCTCTCCGATGGGCCGTGGTTGAGTTTCTCTTGACGACTGAAAGGGGAACTGAGGACATGCAGTGTCGTGTGTCGTTTAGATCATGGAACATGCTGCTGCTATGAGAACCATTTCCCCCCACTAAACAATTCTTTTGTGGGACATCTGTGAACTGGTTAAAGCGGTTCAAGTAAGCTTGCTGAGGGTGTGTCTGAACCCTTTGTGTGCGTTTATGGGCTTGAGATGTGCTGTATGGAATCTGATGTCTTTGACGTGTCTTGAAAACCACCGTTAGGACGCCTCCTGACGAGGTCTGGGAATCAATCACCGGTTTTATTCTGGGAACCTGTTGGATTCTCATGCAAAGGGAACACTGTGTCCTAAATACTCCAAACAACAACAATGTCTTTAATTGGCTTTCTTTTAGGATGCCTACTGACTAGATTTGGGGGTCAAGAAGAGCTTTTATTTCGGCAAAATCGTTCCATTTGCATGGGAACACTGCGTTCTAACTAGTCTAAAAACTAAAGATTTGTCTCGTGGTTGGGTTACAATTCCAATATCCATAGCTGGAACAGACCCTACGCTGTATTTGTGTCCTGGATGAAGAAATGCATCGTTTTACTAATCCAATCGCTCATCCAAATTCTTTACTTTAATGCAAAGCTATCGTATGTGCTTTTTGCAAGTTGGTGGACAAGGCACTTTGATTTTGACATTTTTATGGAATGCAACATTTCCATCAATGTGAATACAAAACC
>JAUMHQ010000087.1:10875943-10895857 GCA_032361165.1 Enteromius paludinosus
GCAAGTTGGTGGACAAGGCACTTTGATTTTGACATTTTTATGGAATGCAACATTTCCATCAATGTGAATACAAAACCTTTATTTTTAATAACGACTCCTTAAAAGCACTAAAAGGTTACTCACATGGCGTGATGAAAGCTACTGTATATTTGTCTTTCTCGGTTCACCTAATAACCATAAGCAACGCTCAGCTAGATCCTGTTTTCTCCTCATTCAGGACTTCCTTGCCGTTTTCCCACACTTAAAAGTCTGATTTTGGGGTTATTTCTCCTTCAGTGTGGTCCTGTCCACACCAAAACACTTATTCCCTGTAATTATTTGTGGATTAGGTGAATTTATTTCCTCACCCTGCAGTCTTTACTACCATGTTGGAAGCACAAGCACAAATCTATTTGCAGTAAAGCAGAAAGCAGTCATTGTTCTACAACAATCAGAGTCTCTGTTCAGGCCCATCGCATTAGGAGTCTACCCAGGGCTCGCTCCTAGGCCCCTTTAAGTTTCGTTTTTTTCCCTACCTTCCTGTCAGTTAAGTCTTCTAACGGCCTCCAAAAGCTGACTACAAAACAAAAAAAAGTATGTAACATTTCTTTTTTGGGTCTACTTTGTGGTAGGCCACATTTTGTCTGCAGGACATCACGTTGCAGGCAAGCAAGCAGAGTCTCAAAGAAAGAGACGGGTTCATTTCTGAGACGTTTAACCATGGTATTGTTCAGTGTAAGTGTTTTAACATGTTCTGTGTACTGTTCCAGAGGGCAAAGACAATGGGGTTCCTTTTATACGTGCAATATCGAGACCAGAGAAGGCTTTTCAAGAATGCTTTCTAAAGCTCCAGACGTGTTCATCCCTATGCATTTTGAATTCCTGATTAATGTATGCATTGATATTAATGTGTATTTTTGAATGTGTAATATGAAAGTTCTATTCTCTGTACAGTATTTTTGTATGAACTCTAAACCTTGCTGTTTCCACGGCGTATTTGAAGCACAACGGAGAAAGAGAACCGATAATCAAGTCTATTCTGGTTCGGCGTTGAGACCCGTTCCTAATCGATACAGGAATGTGCTAATGATATCCTTTTCTAAAAACAACTGAATAAAAAAAGTAAAATGCACCACTCTGAGTCAATGCCATGTGTCTGATTCCACCGATTCTTACATTTCTAAAAACACTTAAAGGGTTAATTCTCTCTGTGTCGTTAATTACTCACCCTCATGTTGTTTCAAGACCTTCATTCATCTTCAGAACACAGATTAATCTATTTCTCATGATATCAGAGAGCTATCCATAGACAGCAACACAACTGAAATGATCCAGAAACACAGTAAAAACATGGTAAACACAGTCCATGTGACACCAGTGGATCAACTACTTTTGCAATGCTAGGAAAAAACTTAATTTTTTACCAGAATGTACCATAAATGATAATAAATGACCATCTTTAGGCAGACTAACCCTGAAGTTTGAACATATTACTTAAACATTTTGTTCCTGTATGCATTTTGGTTTTAAAATCTTGCATAAAAGCACTGTTGCAGAAGTTCTTTCTTACAACATCGTCTCTAAGAATGATGTTGCAAACAAGTTTCTCTCCTTTTGTTCCAAGTTTGATATTAAGGGCTTTTTAAATGTTTTTAAGCAAGTCGTAATTCTATGTAATGAGATCACAAGCCTGCTGGATCAACACGGTACCCTTGCCAAAAATGGCTTTGAGAGGCTCTGAAATGAGTAAATCAGTGTACGAAAGGCTTTCAGCGGGAAGACAAAGGTTTCACCTGTCCTGTCACATACTGCAGACGTCACAAGTCATCACGTCCAAGTAGTGCAGAGGTGAGCTGGGTGAAAGTGTGCTGCGCTCTCAGGACCTGATTTAACCCCTGTGGCTGATTTACTAGTGACATCATTCTACTGAGTTGATGAGCAGCCAGCGCTTTGAAGACGTTCTGTGTCATCCTTCTCTCCTCTAAATGCTTTTCCACCTCTGAGAAACAGAGAGGGCTATTTTTGAAAGTGAACAGTGGGTGTTGAGCTGTATCACTTTTGCTCACTCTGTGAATTATACAAGCGCTTTCAGTGGGGTCTAAAGGGAATTTTGTGGCACTTGTGTTTTCCAGTGCCCCTGTAGCCAGTTTTTGTGAATTGCACATGCTTGTAGACTTAGTATTTGATGTTATACCTGATGCTGATCAATCAGAGCGTACTTCAGATGGAAATAAACACGTATAGATGGACTGATGTAGTTGATGAATGGAAATAGATGCTTTAATTTTCAAGCGATCCTAAAGCACACTTCAGGTGTGTTTGATTAGAGTTGGAGCTAAACTTTGCAGGTTTGGGTTGGGCACCCCTGATATAGATGGATGGACGACTGGAGGCAGATCCTGAGGAATGTGGAGGTATCTGGATTCTCTCTGCAGTGTTTTATAGTTTGAGCGTCAGTGTGGCAGATTCGTTTGAGTCTGGGTGTTGATGGCATTTTTACAGGATGCTTAACCTGTTTAACACGGTTGAAAACTCTGTGGCCGGATGAATCGATTGTTGTTGCCTTGAGATCATTCCTTCCCTTCACCAGCAGTATGCATATGCACTGCGCTTATTTTTGTTTGTAGGTTATGGTAGGCAGCCAAAAATGCAATATTTAACAGCGGTGAAAGATGGCGAGAAGAAAAGCACATGGATAGTTCTAACCCTAGAACCAAACCAAACACCGAAGAAGCAACACGATGGTGTAAAACTCTTTTACTAATGTTCACAATCACAGTCAGGAAGGTTTTTAAAAGATAAATGTTTATTTAGAGATAAAAACTTTTTTTTTTTCCATTTTTCTTTTTTTTTCCTTTTCTTTTTTTTGGGGGGTACTGAAAAATTATCAATACACTTGCATTTTTTATTGTTTTTTACACATCCTCGAAATAAAAAAATAAAACATTTCTAATTATTACTTTAAAAAGGTTCTCTCTTACATTTATAAACACTGCCCCCTTTAGCTGTTCTTCAAAACTGGAAGGGTTTAGAGACGCACAACAGCGGGAAGCCAGTCTCTGTCGTTAAAACACACCCTGAGACTGCACGTTAATCTCTGTATTGCTAAGAATTGTGCCTCTTTCAACATTTACAATATTTCTTTTCTGTTATGAAGCGTCCCAAAGGTACCAAAGTAGAAGCTATAAAGAGCAACGGAGCGTCTCCCTTTGCGATTGGCTACAGTTTTAACTTGGCCAAGTTAAAATATATCGTCCAATAAAATGTATCCATAACATTGGCATAATCCTTACCATTAAGCTTTACTTTCTAATCTTTAAAAAAGTATAAATTGTCACAGTAAGTAGATCTGCATTGAGTTTTTGGTGTTAATTCAGCATGCCATTTACGGCAGCTTAAATTGGCCCCTGTTCATTGTTTCTGAAATATAACAACACAGCTTAAAAAAATCATACAATTCCACACTTCCAAAGTACCGACCTTCTGAAAGACAGGTGAATATACAATGCATATCGTTCTACAAAGTATTGCACATTACAAGCTTTTCTTTGTCAATTAACAGTTGTTGATGAGATCTATTGGTGAACAGTCAAATACAGTGATACTGTTTAACACAAAAGGCAAATGTGATTGGAAATAAAAACAGAGATTTGATACAAAACTACCCTGAATCTACGTGGTTTTTAAATCTTTACATTCTGACATCCCAAATTCAGAATGTGTTTGGTGACTATGAATCAATGCGGGCCACTTCCGAATAGCACAGTGGATGTGCTTCGCAAACTATACGTCGCGTTTTCTTTCCTATTAATTAGTCTCTGCTCGCTGTGAATGCATCTTTAGAAGAGGGAAGAGACCGCTAAGAATTAGTGTGCTGCGCGCATCGTTTCCAACGAGCGACGTCAAAAACAGTTAGACTTAAAGGGACAGTTACTCACTCTCAAGTAGTTGCTTTCTGTTGTGGAACTTGTTGGATCAACGAATATGACTGATAGTGCTGTGTTACGTACGCCAGGCCAGTAGAGGTCACTGTGAAGAAACACAACACGCTTACAGACACGCAAGCGTCGGTTAAATGTTTCAAACCTTCCTTAATCCGTGTTCCGCAGAAGTCATACAGGTTAAGTGCGAGTAAATGATGACGTTTTTTCGTAAACTATCCATTTAAATAGCGCACCAATATGGAGAATGTAGTGTCCTTAGTGGTATAGTGCATTGAAAACAAGCAGTGTTTCACGGCTCGATTCTTCCGGACAGCACAATCTCCAGTCTAAACAGTTTGTCGGGACACACTTAAAGCTCTACAATAATGCATTACTACTTCTATCCCTAAAAAGATGACCATTTCATGCTTGCGAGGTTTGAGACCTTTTCGCAATTCACGTTTACGGAGCCCTTTGTGTTTCCCCTCCCCCCCCACAGCTTAAGTTTGATTTTTTGAAAATGTACAAGATAAAACTAATTGAACGGGCATGTACGTTCAGGATACTCTCAGTCTAATAACAGCAACAATAATAGTTCGTTAATAGTATAATGATATGATAAAAATATAGACAGAAAAATGTTACTTCCTCTGTAGAAAAACAACAAAAAAAGGACTCCTAGTGCAGATGCGTAGCAATGTAAACCTGGTCCTACGACTATGTCAAAAGTTACAGAGTATATTTTTTATAAATGTATATAGAATCACATATATATATATATGTAATGGAAAAGCAGGTCATTGAATCCTCTCACAGAGAGCGTTCACATCATAGTCTCTACGATGGTGTGGGTGGGCTTCGTCAAGCCTCCGTTCCAGTTGGGGTCCAGCGGCTGCGCCAGCTCACTGCATTTGGGCTGGTACTCCTGGGGGCAGGAACTGGCTCCTCCCCTCACGGGTGCCGCCACCGCTTTGATCCTCTGGAGGGGTGACAGGAGTAACGTTATTGGCTTGGTCAACGGTGCAGAACCTTTTTGTCGTTGGCACGACCGACTCACCTCTATGAGGGGTCCATCTGATTGAATGATTTTGATCACAACCACCATGGGTATGCAGATCATGGACGCGAGGGCGAGGGTCCAACCAACTCCAATGGACCAGTCCGGGTACTCGTAGACTTTGTTGTATCTCAAGGGTGTGTACTTGACCAATGAGAAGATAAAGCATCCCTGCAACAAAAGAAAAAATGAAGGGGGTCACAAAAGCACATGCAACCCAATGTCCAATACTAAAGCGTTGTCTCACATTATTATGATGATGTACGCTTCTCTCCTTTAAAGAGCTAACCCCAACTCTCCAAAATGACTGAACAGGTTAATACCCTGAACGAGAGCTATTCAATTTAAAGGAAGATAAAAGTCTCCTAAATCTGTATGGGGAAGGGACTTCTTTGATGTTCACAGAAAAACCCCATTCATGATCTCATGGAAACTAATCCTGCACTCATCCACAGCTCCTTCCATTCAGGCAGATGGTCACCCCATCTGGAGCCCTGTTACAGTGAGACGGGAGCCGGATTTTTGCAGCAAATCCAGAGCGGAATAGCAGCATTTGCATGTGTAGCCATGGGGGAGGGTGGAAAAGCACACAATCTCAAATTAAATACTCTTTCCAAGACCTCAATGTGTCGTTTTAGGAAGCATACTACATAGTGGCCTTAGAAGAAGATGTGAACAAGCACTTTCTTGCATCTACGCTTTCTTCACCTAAAATAAACGTACCACACACAGAAGAGGGGTGACTACAGTCCAGCTCCACTTCATCCAGGGATTTGGTCTGTAACCAATCATCTCTTCAATTGCATCATAGAAATTATCAGCGCCTGTGAAGAGGAGCAATGTGATCAGACATGAAACTCCCAAGCAGAGCAGAGCATTGTTTAAGAAGGTGATTAAATGAGCATTTATTTATTTGGTGGCTTGTTTGGGCAGGAAGTGAAAGAAATTATTACAAAATGTTGTGTTGTAACTTTTTCTTTTTGGAGTGTTGTGCAAACAGTGCAGTACGCTATCAGCTGAATCTCCCACAGTAAAGATTATTAGTGTTTGAACCTGAATCTACCTGCATGCGGGCTTTAAGATACCTCAGCAGCAGCTCTAACGAGCAAAGTCGGCACATTCGTGAAGCGTTTAGGTTTAGAAATCAAGCTCATGACAGCAGGGAACAAAGACGTTATGTATGCTTTCAGAACTAGGCTAAATCATACAGCAGAAATCACTTAATCATAACCTGCATAACCTACACTCTGTTCAAACAAAGAACCACACCTGAGAATGTTTCACAATTGTTCCTTTCATTACAAATAATTTGCCAGCAATAAGGGCTTTGCTTCATCTGCCAAGAGTGACTTGCTAGCGCTTTCTATCGATAGATTAAGAAATAGTGCTGGAAAGTCCAAATCATGGAGTTTTTGTCAGTGAGTGGTGTTAAATCAATCATTTAATGCAATTTTAAATAAAACAATGGCTAACAGGGTTGCCAGTTTAGCCTAAATCTGCCAACTCGATAGCTGTAAGGGTCAAATTTAGAAAAAAACAAACAAACATTTGTTTGAGCTGTTCTGTTACAATAGAAGTAACATGGTTGAGTGGCTTAAAAATGAAGTCAACATTCACTTTGTGTGTGTGTGCTTGTGTGTAGGATGAGACATGCTGTAAATAGGGTCTATGAATAGGGTATAATAATAATAATTTTAAAGATTATCATTAGTAATGGGTGGAAAATTCTGCAGTAACAGGGTTGAAGATTTAGCCTAAATTACTCTGTTACTCAGTGTGGGTGAGCTAGTTAAGGGTCTCTTAATAATGTATATTTTCAAAGCATATTTACAAAAAATAAACATCAAATTTACAATTAATAAAAATATATATTTTTTTACAATAATTTTGATAACAGGGTGGATTGGCGTAACAAAAAACAAAAAAAAAGTCTCTGGAAAAGATAAATACATAAAAAAATCTGGGAAAGTGCGAGTGAGTTAATTTTGTAAATGGGTCCATACATTTTTACATAAAAAAATAAAAAAATAAAAACATGTAGTAACAGGATTACATATTTAGTCTAAATTGCCGTTTCTCAGAGGGGATGAGTTAGAGGTCAGATATTGATTATGTCGTTTAAAGTTTATATTTAGGATAAACTCGTATTTCCAAGAAATAAAACATACATTGTTATTTGATCTCTTTTTGTCTAACATCCAACTTCAGCAACAGTGTTGAATGGCTAACTCTGTACGGCCGGCACACACACCTTTTAGTCATTTTCAAGCAATTCTACCAAGATCGATTTTTTTAAGGTCTGTTTGGTTATGGAGATAAACTGCGCAGGACCATCTCTACTTAAGGGTATCACAGTTAAAATGATTATAATTTGTTATGATGGGGAAATCACGAGTATCTTTTTTTTAGCAGGGTTTTGTTTTAAAGTACTAGCACACCAAATGTATACCCCGCGCATGAAAAAGTGCCTGCTCCAGTACACCATTATGAACAGAAGTCACATTTTCTGTTTACTACTTATACTCACCATAAACCCAGGCTACAGCAATACATTCAAAGAATGCAACCCATAAAAGGCACACTCCGCTGGCTGCATAGTAGTCAAAGAGTTGAAACACATACATGCCACCCTGAAAAACAGACACAAATAACCATTGAAAAAGCGAGTAGGCTCTGGTACATGCTGTAATTGCAATGGCGACACAATAGAGGACTGTTGTGGGCAAGAACTGGCTAAACACTTGACTAGTTTTCTTTCGGTAACAAAAACATTCAGTGGTGACATAAGACATTATGTCACGGAAGAAATGGGACACGGAGTGGGTCAAGCCACAGAACAGTATTCCCAGTCTATCACTGTTCCAGGGGCTTAGCAATCAAGGGGACCAAAAAAAAATCTTGTGCATTGTGGGACCAGGCCGAATCTCCTAGTATAGCAGTGTGATTCCTCTGTGGAATACTCACTGCTCAAAGCAGGACATCCATAAAAAGACATAGAACTGGGAGAGATAAGGCCCTGCTGGGAGTGGAGACCTCTTCCTTATGGGAGAGAGCTTGGGCAGTAGATCGGGCATGAGTGTGGCGTTCTTGATTACAGGAACTGTGGGTTTGGTTGAGGGCCACACACACTATCAAATGACATTGTCACTAAAATCCTTAAAGGAAAACATATGGTGCCTGACCATTCAACTAAGCTGCATTTGATATGCTCTTTATTTAGCCAGGAGAAGCCAGCTGGTCAAAATCCGTTTGCAATGTGCTAAAGACTAGAATTAGTATGGATTTGGAGAGGGAAATGCTTCATGAAAGTGTATTCTACCATTGCACTTACCTCTGTGACCATGGTAAGTCCCAACAGGTAGCTCACGAAACAGACAATAGCAATGAAGATTTCACGCCGATAACCCTTCCTTAGGAAGGATGGATACAGATCCACTAGGGATGTGATCTGCCCTTCCACTTCGACAAACTGGGAAAAGAAAAGCAACGCTGATCACAAACTGGTTTCTCGTTTGACGACTCGAGCTGAAAAGTTGAAGATTTTATTGAGTGAATACATAAGACGATTGAGAAAGAAGGAAGCTCATGGAGCCGAGTTATTGATTGTTAGCTATAAGGCTAGTCAATAGGAAATAGGTGAGTCCAAAATCAGCTTGATAGCCCTATAGAACTGTAACATACTATTTTCAAATGTATCCATTACTGTACATAGACCCTCTTTAAATGTTACATGAATATTATTTTAGATACTTGATTTAACAGTCCAAGCACCACACGTTAGTTCAGTGGACCCTCTGGATGTGGATGGACACTGATTTAGCAGAGTGTTCAGTTTCACTAGGGCTGAGAAATATGATAGTACAGGACTGCTGCATGGGCGATTAGCCGATTAGCCCCTCCTGTTTGTGTACCATGGCTTAATTTGTTACAGTGATCTATTGTTTACAGAGGTTTTAAAAGGGTATTGAACCTACTGAGCTTTAATTGTAAGCTAAGAAATTAGCTTTAGCCATGTTTTCTGAAAGGTCCACAGACTGGGTTGAACATTAGCATCTGGATGTATGCAAGCTGTGCAGCATGTGATCCTCACCTGACTGTCGAGGCCCAATAGCAGAAGCATAATGAAGAAAAGAACTGCCCAAAACGTAGGAAGTGGCATCATAGACACAGCTTTAGGGTAAGCAATGAAGGCCAAGCCCGGACCTATTGGGAAGAGAACAGAGGGGGTGGGGAAGTGGAGAAAGTATAATTAGCAATGTTAGCGGTTCGCACACTTTGGTCTGTGCCGGTGTGGTGCGTTTCGTTGACGGCACAGACCAAAAGGAGACATGAAAAAAAAAAATGGAGCGAATATCTACATGACAAAGCGACAAGCCAGGCAAAATTACTGCCAGTGGTTCGTTGATGAACAGTCCAATGACTGTTCCAGTGCATCTTCTTGCGAAATTAGCTTCGGCTGTTTCGAAATCTATAAAGCGTTTCATCAGCCCCCCGTGTAATACTACAGGTTCAATACTCAACACCACAAATAACAACTTCAGAGGTATTACACAAACATCTCCGTTTGCCACTGCAACGTAACATGTAGAATCCAATCTGTTCAAGAGGTTAGATGCAAAAACAAGCACAACACATACAGTATATAATAAAACAAAGACCGGCGTAGCACAATGTCGAAGTGCAATGAAATGCACTTTCCGCAGAGTCAGGTTGATGCATCAACAGTATGATCAAAAAAAGCACCTTGTTTAGAAATCTATCCAACCGAATAATCCTGAAAGACTCCCTGATAAGGATCCTGCGGCTCCATACAAACCTAATGGTGCTGATACGCACGGAAGTTCAAGTAAAGTTTAGGTTTGTGTCTTATAAACAAAGTGATAAAGATGTATGTTTTGTGCACCTCTCATGAGCCAGACATACTTAGACCAAAGTCTCCAGCCGAAGTGAAGAAGACTAGACATTTGGACAAACTTAAGCCGTTACGTCAACTGGTCTCTTTCACCATGAGACTGAACCACAGGTCTAAAAGCAGCGTAAAGGACAAAGAGCCATTTAGAGAAACATCTGATATGTACTAGATGGTCAAAAGTATGTAGACACAAGAACATTTCACGCATATGCGCTTGTTGAACATTTACTTTCAACATCATGAGCATTGAAAATAAGGGAAGGCATTTCAGTAGATGTTTGATTGAGGTCTGAGTTGATGTTTCAGTCCATCCAAAAAGTGCACAATGGTGTTCAGGTCTGAGCTTCTTCCACACGAGTCTTAGTAAACCCTTCTGCATGACTGCATACTTCACTGTAGGCACCTGCTTGTACACTAAGTAAAGGGTGTGGCTTAAATAGCCAAACCCACCAATCAGAAGCAAGTGTCAACATACGTTTGGCCATGTAGTGTCTCCAGTGTAGAAAAAGGAACCAACAGAAACTGACGAGTTCTCGAGGACTTAAACCCAAACTCTCCGAAAGCAAAGTTGCCTCTATCCTGAACTTGGCACAAGACGCTTCTTGATTAGGGTCACCAGTGGACAGCAGATTCTTCGCCATAAGTGGACTAGGACTTAATATTCCCAGTGGCTCCAAGAATGCACTTTCCGTACATTTCTACAGCTGATGCCATCCGCTTTCCACCAAGAGACCTTCTACATTTACTCATTTAGCTTTTTATCTGATGACGATGAAGGTTCCAAATTTTAGGCTCTCCTAGGTCCTGGAAGTAGTTTTACTGGCTCCGAATGGTTTACAGACGTCGATTTTTTTGCCGCTACTATAGGGTTGACCAAACGTTTTTCGTGTTATTTGCAGCAGCAGTGCCCACCATCACTGCTGCTTGACCCTCGTACCTGACTCTGCCACATCGGCTATGTCCACCCCTTGCTCTTGTGCCATGAAGCCCAGGACGGAAAATATTGCGAAGCCAGACACAAAACTGGTAGCGCTGTTCAGGCCTCCCAGCAGCAAACAGTCCCTATGTCACACATATGTCATGGAGTTTGTTAATTAACACAAAGGTACCCTACGTTCCCACTTTGCCCGGTCACTGGACTAAGCCCCCCCTCCCGCCCCCGGGACGTTGAAACACACCTGTAGCAGTTGTATTTGTACTTGTTGTAGCTTCCCAGTGACGTCATGGCTCCAAGACAGATGGCGTAAGAGAAGAAAATCTGAGTCCCGGCGTCGATCCACACCTAGACACAAGACGCCAAACCATTTGCTGACTGACAACATGAATTAAGCACAGTCGAATATTAGCATGCGCTCAGCCTCTTACAGGTCCTTCAGAACTGGATACATCGTGAAGGACTAACATAAATTGTTTCAACAACTTCACGTCATGTTTAGATTTGTAGCTTGCTAAACGAGCTTTTTTATGTCGGCTCTTTTGCATATCTTGGGTTTCTCTCTGTAAACTGTGCATCCAGAGTTTATTCTGGGTTTGAGCAACAGCACTTCGTCTTGCTGAAAAGTCCAAGATGGCTGATTTATAATGGTTGGGGCTAATTTAGTAGCTAAACATTTGGTGGGAGAACACAGTTCTCAGTTGCACATGTAGATCAACCTAGAGTTGGCCTTTTAGTTGCAGCTAAAGATTGTCTTGCATGTTTTTGTTGGTAGGCAATGTTATAAAACATTTTGTAACCGCTATGAGATCTTACCTCTGGGTCTCCAAGGCGAGTCAAATTTGGGTACAGATAAAATTTGATGCCCTCGGCTGCTCCAGGAAGAGTGACACCCCGTACAAGCAGGACAATTAACATGACGAATGGGAATGTTGCCGTGACGTACACAACCTAAGCAGAAAAGCCAAGAACAGTGAGGTTACATGTAATGTATCAAACCCCACAAACGTAGTACAGCAGGTTATTTGACAATGTAGAAAAGACTAAAGCAGAGCTTTTTCACAGGGTCTTTCAAAGATCTGTCATACTATCCAGACATTCTGTCAAAAACGCTTCCAAGCTTAACCTCACTGACAGTTTTATATCGGCTTTAGTGGATATACTTTCTGGTCAGCTGTTTTCCCTCCCATCATGTAATGTTTGGCTTGGCTAGAAATGTTATTTTGACCACAATGCTGAAAACTACACCACAACATGAATTACCTGCGAGTACATTTTAAAAACTGCATGACACATAAATGCAGAAAAATAAATAGATATTGGAAAATTATTTTTCATATGCCACCATTAATGGAGCTCAGTTTTCAAGATGGCTTCAAGTGAAGTGAGCGTTTTATCATGTTTAATCTATTTCCTAACATACTTGTTTTTAGGGCGGCATGAACCAGCCTTCATTGTATAAAGAAGTCCATCCTAAAGCGGCTATTGCTAGAATTCCTATACAGCTATATATTCTGACAGTGTCTTGGCCTGAACATGATACGGTTCACAAGTGCATGACTTTACAGTCTCTATTAGGAAGGAGACGTGCTATAGTTACGATTGCTGCCAATAACCAGGGAACTTCTGTTATGTTTATGTTGACAGCCCTGACTAACTACTAAACTATGATTAGTAGCTTTTAAATGATCTGACTGAAGTTGAAAGAATGTGTGTCATGCAACCAAGCTCACCTTCCCAGTGGACTTAACGCCTTTCCAGATGCAGAAGAAACAGATGACCCACACAGCAAGCAGACACAGAGCCAGTTCCCACTTGATGTGACCCACCTCCTCGATACCATCCGAGATGCTGAGCACGTTTCGCCTGTGGTGGAAAGAATGTTTACTGGTGAGACACTCTTAAGGGTGTTTAAGGAGCTATCATTAAAATAATCAGAGATGATGTTTAGTCTCTTTTTTGTCAGAAGTGTTCTCTATAGAGCATGTAAACTTGAGTGTGTATAGAGTGTGTAAACTTATGATGCATTTGATTAGGCATGGCGCTATACTCTGCAGAGCCGAGATTGCCCGTCCCTGCTCTAGATCATTTGGTTTAAAGCATTAGCAATATTGGTACTGCAACGCAGGACCCACTGGGTTTAGTCAAAATAGACCTAAACCAGCTAACCAAAGTATGGGGAATTACATTGGGATAAGGTTGTGGGTAAGAACTGTGGGTCTCATAGTGATGTGTTTGCTTCATCAGCCCACAACTTCTTCTCAACATGGATGGCTTTCAAAGTATGCCACAATATACGTTACTCAAGTACGTGGTACTTACTCCCAGAACTCGGTGACGGGGGAGGTGAAGTTAGTGGCGTTCATGGCCCCCCAGAGTGTCTTGTTCTTGCGGAGGGTATCCTCCACACAATTCTCTGTGTTCCATTTGTTGTTGCAGCTTGCCCAGGGAAGCTCTGGCTGAAAGCACTGGAACAGGTAGTACAAGCCCCAGGCCAGAATCACAATGTAGTAGATGTTCAGCAGAGAAACGATCACTATGGACGCATACCCGATGCCTGCACAAAGAGAGGAATGGTGACATTAAGCCAATGGCGATCTTGACTGAGCACGAGGCAGTTGTGCATTTGTTATTACAATCTTAATGAATACAGTGCTCCAGTGAAGCATGAATACATGACAAACTTCTTGTGCTTTCAGTGTAAACATGGAATAAACTTGTCAAGTGAAGCAAGGCACTGGTTCAGAGTTTGAGCTGTGTAAATCAATGACTGGAAAGCAAAACAGACCAAAGCTGTCACCTCGTTCACTGGCAGAGGGATGATTGCTCACTGGTAAACTCTGTTTGAATAAGTAATGAACGTGTGGTCAGAAGTGAGTTTTGTTATATAAGAGGTACCTTGGTGGAAATGTGTTGCTTTTTTTCCCCCATTAGTCATGTGTTTTGGTTCCTTTTTTTAGCTTACATTGGTGATTGTTTTTTTATGAGACTTGAGAACCAGCAACTTCCTGATCTCTAGATTTAGTTTTAGTCACTACGCCGCACAAGTTGAAGATATGTCCAATTATACAAGCTTCTGTACCCTTCTGCTACCTTGTCTCTGCTACCAGCCAGGCTGAAAATGAAACTACTACAAGTCCCTAGAGTAGCAAGAAGACAGACTGCAATTAACAGACTGCTGACATTAAAATACACCAACAGTGACTACTTGAGCACTATTCGAGATGTGGCAAAGTCATATGATGCATATAAACATTTCCAAATAGAAGTGTCAGATTTAAGCGCACTGTCAATACTACTACTTTGGTCTACATGAATATCTCCATAGGAATGAACAGATAATGAGTACTGTGTATTGGGTAATGCAATGTTATAAATTAATGACTCTTTTAATATAATAGTGGCTCTGAGAAGAGAGGAAGATGGGGTTAGCCCTAACTGGTATTTATTTTAAATGTACGTATTTCCTATCAGACACTCAACACGAAACCTTTAAATCTAGCACAGCCTATCTTCAGATACAGCTGGTGGCATCTGTGACACGCCTCCCACTCCGTGTCCTTAGCAAGGGGTCAGAGTGCCTGGCATGGCCCCTGCTGGTAGATAATGTAACTACACCCACACTGGCAGCATTGCACTTCATTGACAGCCAATGCAATCCCTGCTAAATGACATATTAGATCAGAGAACTCACCTGTAAAAATGGGGCAAAGTTTTTCCCAACAGGTGATTCCTCCCTCGGATGTGAACTGACCGAGTGCCACCTCCAGGAAGAATACAGGCAGTCCTCCGCCAAACAGGAAGATGAAGTATGGGATGAGAAAAGCACCTAGACGGAGCAATTATTACATCCTATTAAATGCTGGTTTATTGGTTGGTGTGTTATGACAATCGCAGGGTACTTCACTGTACTAAACGTAATGCGTTTAATGTGTTATCTTATTAAAAGTTAGTTCATGGTTGATGTTGATCTGATTAATTATTAAGCCTTAAAGAGGACACATTCTCATAATGTGTCTTCCATGTAACTAAAGTGGCTGGTGATGAATCGGTTTTGTTATTAAAGTCACTCTTCACCCTCAAATTGCTTTTATTCCTCCAATTAATAATCTTTGGCGTAGACTCAAGTAATGATCACCTTCACAACGAAGTTCAAAGTCTGAAAGTAACAACAAATCTGCTCACCTCCGCCATTTTTGTAGCAGAGGTACGGGAAGCGCCAGACGTTGCCTAAACCAACGAAGCCCCCGGCGACTGACAGAAGAAAGTCAAGCTTGCTAGCCCACTTTTCTCTTTGGGGGTGTTTCCCCTCAGCTTCATCCTCCGGCCTCGTGCCTGGGCTCTTTCCCGGGGAGGGTTTCAGGATGTCTTTGTGGAAGTCCTTTAAACACTGCAGTTTCTCCTTCTGGGCCATGCTAAAAAGAAAACGAGGAGTCAGAACTCTTCACAGAAGCCCAACGGCCTATACATTTCCTGTTCAATCGAACACACTTAAAACAGCAGCTTTTTCAGGTGTAACGTCAACTAATCATTAAAGTCATGTCAACTTTTTTGTGGTTTGAACACATGGTACTTGGTATAATAAGTTAGCCATGACCAATAGAACATTAAACCTTATCACAAAGCTGATAAGCTTCATCGCTTTCTTTGTTGCTTGCGAAGTGTGTCTTTAGTCAACATGAAAGGGTAACAACCAGAAACCACACAGGCGATGAGTAAGATAGCACATCAGCATTTAACAACAACTAGTCAGCACAAAATTATTTCCCTGGCCTTGTTATTTCTTATTTTGTCCTGTCGAAAATGCAAAAATGTGACTTGATTTTCACAGTCGATTCACTTCCTCGTGGATAAAATACCCATAAACTAAACCCAGTTTAATGCGGTTTCGATGCAGAACTGGTATGCGTTCATCTCGCCCGTGTCCCTTTAAGTAACACAGTGTTTACCCTGTCGGGATTCTATTCAAGGATGAAGTAATTATGTCAGGCTTGGCGTCTTCTGTTTCAAAGCACGAGCCAAACTTGCCATGGAGCCCCTAAGATGAATCCCAGAGAGTAAGATACCAAAGTCAGCTCCAACATCCCGACCCGTTCCAGACTCCCTTACAGCTTGGCAACGCTTGAACAAACTACAGCCCCGCTGTGAGACCGGTTCCTTCAACACAAGCCTGCTTTTTCCCCTGCTCTCAAGGAGACGCGAGAAGAGCGAGGAAAAATCTTCGGTGCGCTTGACAATCGATAAAAAGCCGCATATTCTCTAACTAAACACGCGACGTAATAAACATGCTAACTAGTGCGGCAGCACGCCAGGACTCCAGTTCCTTCAAATGCATCTTCCGGAGGCCTTTTACTGCGCTGTTAGTTTTGCACTAATTCTCTGTTACATTTTCTAATGTAGCGCAGGATCTTTCAGCTGGCGACTCGAGAAGGTCTAGAAACTTCATCCTCTTAAGGTAGGTTAAATCTGTACGTTTCCAGGGCTACAACAAGCACGTTCTGTTACATAACGACACTTTCCATTTCCACCCAAAGCACTGTGCAGAAAAAAAAACTCGCCCAGAGTCAAAGAAAACAAACAAGTTGGCTAGGACACACAACTAGTTGGTGCCTTGTTGCGATGCCATTTTTGCCCATGAGTTGACACGTTTTTAATATGCAACACTCCATCAAAGACTCTTTTTTTATCCCCTTTCCCATTATCCACAATGAAACGTGCCGCCTTTCACTTACATTTCCTTCATGGCTGAATCCAATTGGTTTGGGTTGTTCTCTCAGCAGACACCATACCTCTGACCGCACGGCCCCAATCCCTCCAGGGCTCAGTGTAAGCCGAGGTGACACCACGACCCGCCCACAGACTAAGACAATTAGAAGCAATCAGTAGATTGGTCGGAGCGGCACGGTAAATTTCCACTCCCCAGAAGCATCAGAGGTCTATCTGAGACTATTTATCTCTGCATGTGGACGGCAATCCTCACCTCGAACAGGCTCCTGCCATTAATAGCTTGTCTTTCCAAGAGAAGTAGCTCAGCGGGACATATATTGACGGGTAGTCAAAGAACAATAAAATGGTCTTAAAGTCAGAGCACAATATTTGACTGACTGACAAGTCTGACTTAGATGCAGGTCAGCAGCGAAGCAAATAAAAAGAGCCCATGGCATTTGCATAGGGCTAAATGTGACGAGTAACAAAAGCCTATTGTGCGGCTTGTTCCCCTCAGCCTTTTGCGTTTGGCAGCACAGCCGTGATAAAGAGACAATGGCGATTTGTGCTCACAGGATTCATTTCGATGAATATTGAACTTTTAGCGCACGGTGTTGGAATGCTGCAGAAAGGGTGGCACACGGCTGCCTGCTTCGGGACACTGACTGGGTCTGTTTGATTCCCCAAGTAGAAACAATAGACCACAATCGCACCTTCAATAGAAAGTGGAGCAGTCCTTATCGGACATGATTTGTTTTCCCTCATCTATAGGTCACAGGGATGTGTTGGGCCATCGACTGGATTGCTACACATAGTCCCGACCATCGAGGGACACTTCAGGTCTGGAGGCACTTGGCTCATTGCATAAGCATCCCTATTTTAGAAGCATGTACATTTCCTGAGTGCTCTCACATTAAATTCCTTCCTTCCCGGGCTTGTTCCGCCACATAAACGGAGTCCGGAGCATTAGAAGCACACTCTTATCCATTTATGTAAACCTCACAGTGTAGCGCACGAGCATTAAAGTCAAGTGCTGACAGCGGAGTTTGATCCACTTGTACATAATCTGTGACGTGATGCGTTGTGCTTCCATGCACTGCCCGGCCAACGTGAATCAAACCGGATCACTGAGCATGATGAGGTCTGCCTTTGCATTTTGCACGGTGGGATATTTATTAGGTGGTCCCACTGTGGTCTTTTTGCATCCAAAGCACTCGCTTGTGGTATTTTACTCGAAACCCTTGGATTTCAAATCTGACCCAGTGCATTCAGGGTCAGTGTGCCGGTTATGAAATATAAATGAGAGAGGATCTGAGTAATGGTGGCAACTCTTTGAGAATGATTCAGAGTTAAGCATCAGTATAATTGAAGCTAGTGTTTAATAATTCAAGTGTACACACTGCTGCCTCCTCACTGTTGCACTTACAAGCATTGACTTTGTTACAAAGGACTTTATTATCATAACCAGTAATGTGGTCGCATTGACTTTTTAATTCATCCTGTAATCAAAAAACCATAAATGATTAACTAGAGGGTTATGGCATAAATCAACTGGTCTGACTTTGCAGTATACAGTAGCCAGACCAGATCAGATTTCTGTCCGAGGTCTCCGGTGTCCACCAAGAACTTTTACCCTTGTGTATTTATGATTCCACAAATGCCATGTTTATTCGAGTGGGATATTTGTCGCCTGACCAAAACGACAAGTGGAAAGCCGAAGACACTATTATACGTGCTCGATGCATTTTTATGGGTGGCAAATTTGGATACAGGGACGGTTGCATGTCATAAAAATAATATTTTTTTTTAAAAAGTGAACCAGGTCAGTGAACTGCATTAAGAAAGCGTGCTCTGTCCTCTTTTCATATTGTTCATTTTTTATTAAACTCTACAGTATCCCACATCTGCATTATCCAGCCTGCTCAATGTGAGAAAAGTCCAAAGTCTAAACTCTGGGCAGAGCTGTCATGTCATGGCACAGTATGGCCTTTGTTAACAAGTCTTACTTTTTATTGACATCAATTAAAACGCAGCTGATAGGCTCATATATTTGCAGTTTTCTTTTATGGCGCACTAAGACACAGACAGCACGCTGAATAACATTTGTAGCTCTCACTAAATAGCATCTGTCCCGAACGCATTGTGGCTGCTACCCTTATCAGTGTGCTCGGTGCGCGAGCTGGCGTGTGCGCGGAAACCTGAACGCTGTATCCTGTATTGAGTTTGTTTGACTTCCGCACAACCCCGAAGTACACTTCTCCGTGAGGTGAACCTGCTAGGATGCTGGTTCATATGTGGCCGCACACAGTGACACATTTTAACAACAACATTCTCAGAAGCGTCTCATAAGAGCGAGTGTTCGCACGGAGAAGCGGGGAACATTCGTCATCTATCTGAACGCCGTTTTAAACGCCCCCGAGTTGCACTTCTGCGTCCTCGCGTGAACCGTCGCCAAAGACGCGTGCAAGACCAACGTCACCAAACCAACATCCGATTTCTCCGAGGAGCCGAATCCGTGTCGCAAACTTTCTTAGCGTTTTTCTTGAGAACGCATCCAACAGGTTGTTGACGCACCGTTCCGCAGTCGCGTGTGAAATGTATTTGCCCCGCGCGACGCTTGTATCTCCGGATAAACGGGCGTTTTTAAAGCCCTCGGTGATACATGTTTTCATCGAGAGACGTCAAGCGCTCTATTCTTAACTCCATGCAGTCAGCACTCAGTTATATCGGTCTGGAGTGGGAGTGAGAGAGAAACTCAATGACAAGTGACAGCATCAACACTAACGCTTATGGAGCACCAGTTTAAAACCCCGTCTAATCATCACGAATCAGGAAAACAAAGCAATGCATTCTGTTTTTATCTTTATCGCATGTCCCTGAAGCTTGTGTTGAAATAGCCTGGTGCCATTAGACAGAATCTGCTGAATAAACTGTTAAAGTACTTCCTGGATCCCCGAACAAACTCTTTTCAGCATGTGTGACAGCTGAGACAAGCTGCTGAATGTTGTGGAAAAAGGTCTTAAAAGACTGAGAAAACGTTGCAAATTGAGCAGAAATGGGGATAAAACACGCGTGCGCGATACTGAAGCCCAAAGAGCGAACGTGAGATATAACGTTACCTTTAATGTTTGTCTCCTTTAATTCCTTGGAAAGCTTCTTGTCCCTTCTGTATTGTGCGACGGCTCGGTGCTGAATAACAGCGCTTGGCGGTAAATTTAGTTTATGAGCTTTTTTTTCCTGACCTTTGTCTCTCAACATGGGTGACCATTAGACATCACTTGTGGAAAAACACCGGCCTGCCTCCCTCCCGTCCGCAGCAGCAGCGCGTCTTCTTAAAGCGCCCGCTTCCTGGGTTCAGAAAAGCGCGCCTCCAACGCGCATCACTGGCGCGGCGCGCCTCGCT
>JAUMHQ010000087.1:10903474-10921121 GCA_032361165.1 Enteromius paludinosus
ATACGCGAGCGCACCACTGATGCTGGCGCACGCGGTAAATCACATACGCCAGAGGAAAACAGATCTACACGCAAAGAGACGCAAGTTTATTTCAAAACCGCACGCAATATGTCATCTGCGCGCAATTCAAGGTAGTCACGGGGTGTGTCGCGATGCTCCCTTATCACACAGGATTGTGGATCTGGGATCTGAGTTCGGTTTCATATCGTGTATCGTTTTTTTTTTTGTAGCCCTATTTGAAAGTGTCAAAATACTACAAACGCTATAAATATATCATTTATATAGCACAGCATGTGAAATTAGCTTTTGCAAGGTTGGCCATTAACGCTTCCCTGCCAAAGATGAGTTTTGATATATAATATGTCCATATATGCATAGCAGAAAACATCCTGAAGGACGTCAAATGTAGGTGAAGATCATCAAAAATGCTGGCAGTGGCTGGCAACAAAAAAAATACAAATTTTGCTATATATGCAGATCCCCTTAAGACTGTCGAAATACTAAAAAAGATGTGTGATTTAAAGTATCACACTAAAGTATTGCATCAAAGTATGATTTAATGGTGTGTTAAGGCTAAATAAAATGCTAGCTGTAGAATTGTGTGCATTTAGCCTACATACAATTGATAAAATTAGCCTTAGCAATACAAAAGAGGGTCGGCTGATGATTATGCAATTTCCACAAGCATCATTTCAACTACACTATGAACTTAAATGGTAGCAGAAATGACTACAATGTTAAATAATAGCGCTGAAGTATTGTTCTGCATGCGCTAATCAAAGTTAAACGTCGTGTTTCACAGTTAAACAAACAGCTTAGCTGATAGTGCCTGAACCGTCACGATCCAAAACAACATGTGTGCGTATGAAATGTCTTCCGTTACCTAAGGCAGTCCTCCATACACAAATACGTGCAGGGGAAAAGGACAGAAGTGGCAGCCAACCAAAACCTTTAGGATATCCCCTGATTCCAAGGTCAGCAGAGATAGCAGAGTTAGCATGCTCGCTAATATCAGACCGAGGGGTGGACTGTGTGCTAGCTCTTCTGACCCTGGACTGCGTGGAAGTGCTCAGTTTAATCCTACACAGCGGAGGCAGAATCTGTGGATTCTACGTATCTGGCTATCGTGTCTGAAATCACTTCCATACAGCATTAGAAGGAGCAGGACATATTAATAACAAGTGCACTACCAGTGTGCACTCAGTATGCAAGTGTGCTCAAATGTTACTAAATTAGTGCGGTAATGTAGGGAGTAGCCTTATTAGTCTGCGTTATGGGAAAAGTCAGGTTTACTTAAGCTCCTAGTTTGATGGGTACGGCGGGTCTCGTTCAGATCACATGCGATTAAACACGTGGCAGTTAGCATTGCTTTCCCATGCTTGAACAATTCAAGTTTTGACTGTCCAATCACCTGTCGCTCTGATAATGTGCTTGGCTTTGCACGAGAAAGCACCTCCATTTAATTCCTGCTGCTTCTAGAAGAACAAAAAGTTCAAAGTTCACAGACTGAGTCGCCGTCTGAGAGAGTGCTATGTTTGGCTGATAAATCCACTTAAGGATTTCCTCTCCTCCACTGCCGTACATAGACAATCACGTTATTATGTGTCTCCAGTGAGCTCATAGAGAGCAAAACTTCATGATCCCTCTTAAAGGAACAGTTCACCTAAAAATAAAAAAAAAACTTTGACTGTAGTTATTTTGTTTCTGTTAAGCAGGATTATTTTATTTTATGTTTTATTTATCTTTTATGGTTAACAATATGACCTGTTACTGTAAAGGTGGAAATATTTGTCCTGGTTGGGAACTAACGCATAATGGACCTCACAGTCCTGTTGCATCACAATGGTGCCCTTGATCAAAGCCTGTCACTTTAAGAAAGACCCAGGAGTCTCTATAATTATGTATTATTACGGTCTGCTAAATCACGTCTCAGAGTCCCCATTAAACTACTTTCTGTCACTATGAGAAAAATCTCTTTAGCATTTCCGCATGTAAATGTGGGTCTCACCCAGGAAAATGAATGTCATTCATGATCTACAATTTCAAAGACGTAGCTTTAGAGTGCTGGAGGTTGGTGTTGTGTTGCCAATAATCATAAATCCCTATTTAGTTTCCAATTACAATGGTTTTAGTTGAAAGAATGCATTAGACCCACATTGCAAGGTCTATTAATATCCCCTCCACGAAGTATTAGCTTGCTAAGCTAAGCCCACTTCCCACAAATCATTGTCTCCTTACAGCTAAGCAGAGCGAGATTAGCATGCTAAACCTCGTTTCAGTGAATTTTGTGTTAATAATACTCAGAAAACATTCTTAGCCGACATTAATGTTAAGCATATTCAGAGTCAACTGAAAGGTCTATACTAATATCAGTAGAAAGCTAATTGGTTAGCATTAGCATTTAATTAGCATTAGCATTGGAAAAACAGATGTTTGTAATGTGTGCTAAACTTTTTCCAAGTGGGGTGCGTTGTTGTTGTTAGCAAAATGGCAGACGTTAGCACAATGATTTGTGCTTACAGCAGCTTTAAACTACCTGTGCACAGTGCTATGATGCTAAGGTAATGTTTTCTGACGGGGTTTTTCATCAGTGCTGTCTAAATTTGCTGGCTTCATCCTGGAGCGTTATTTCAAGCTCGGCCTGATATTTTGATCTGTAAATATGCCTGGGATCAAAGATTCTACGGTGTTTTAAGGAAGGATCAATCAGCAGAAGTAAGTGTACAGTGTAGGTGTGGACTGAGGGATTCTGTCAGGACATGTACCCATCACTGCGTAATGATGCACTGGAGGCGCTAATCTACATGTATCATGGTTACCATAGCAGGACAACTCCCTGTGGCCCAATCCAATTGGCAGTCTAGCACTTCACCAAGAGCCAGGTAAACCAGTGGAATAACAAGCGCGTCTTTCACTGCATGATGCTAAATGGGTTTAAACGCTTAAAATGAGCGCATGTTTGTCTTTTGAGGAAATGATTCGCCTAAAATCACAGCAGAATGTCCAAACGAAGCTTATGTGCATCACCGTGTTGTGTTTAGGGTTGCAATGCCCTTTGAGAAGGTACAGCTGAGCTTTCTAAAATAGGATTGTGACCTTAGAAGAACAAAGAAGGCTAAATCAAAGCGTCAGAACAGGAGTGGACGGAGTTTGCATTGACAATTGAATTGTAACCAAATATGAAAATGATCGACCGCAGTTTACAGACTCACCTCGATTGAATTTGTATGCCAGAGACAGATAGTTTGCTTCACAATGGGATGCTTTTAGCCTGTTTTATAACAATTCTGCAGCACTGGTTTATTGGTAGATCATTAAATATAAAAGGTTACAATTACTGTCTACTGCACTAATACTTAGAACTGGGTCAATTATAATACAATCATGAAATAAAATGCAAATGTAATGATGGTTTAGAGCATGCATGCATGCATGTTTGACCTGTGACCTTTTGACTGTTTTGGTTCTTGCACATGTCAGTAAATTATAATGAATTATAAATTAAATGTTGTTTTTCTTGATTACTGGATAAGGATTTTAACTATTGCTCAACTTGAACCACTGCTTGGAATTAGTGCATTTATTTGATAATGTGGTGGGAGGCAAACGTTTCAGGCCAAAAGATTGAAAAGTTATGCATTTGAGAATTTCTGAGCATTCGGCCCACTTAAGACGCACTATACGACTGCAAGACATGATGATCGTGTCCAGCAGGATTTGAGTTTGAATGGAAGATCTGACATTGCACAGGTCATTGTCACCAATTTGTTTACATTCGATTTGTTTCTGGACGTATTAGTGTACACAAATCGCCAGTAACACTGCCTATTTGTGCTGTACACAAGCACTTACAACATCTGACCAATCAAAGACTTCTGAGAAGAAAAATGCGTATTCCGTTTATACATTTCCCACGACGTTTCCATACGTGGATCTTTTTGCACTTCCTTATATGTTTGATCACAGGTTGTCACGTGATGATGGTTGGGAGTGATGGGTCAACGGCGGTCGACGGTCATGTTGTGTGTGCAGTATGTGATCTAACGGGTGGCTGTAAGTGGAGAGGGCTTGACAGGTGATGGGATGGCCTGCTGTCATTTAGGGTAACATAGCTGACATACCTTTACGTGTGAGCAGCAGTAAATAAAGTTAAGAATGTCATCAGATGCCGCTGCCATTTTCAAACGAGTGGAATTCTATCCTTAGAACATCACGTAAAACCAACCCCTAGAACTTCTAGGGTCACACTGGATTCGTGCGGTCACAGTTTTGACAGATTTCAGCTGAACATTCGTTTTAGGACAGCTGACTGTAGATGGGTGGAACAACTGGGCAGACTCATTCATTTAACGAATCATGTGTCCATCCATCAGGCACCTATGCTAATTGATCTAACATTAGATAGTGTTTTGTTTACTTTGTAACACATTGAGTATGATTTATTAATAAGGAGAATAAAATGACTTGTCCAAGAGTAACTCAGGCTGAAAAACCCACAAAATTAATTGTGCGTAAGAATTTGATTTCTCAAAATGTTGTAAAGTCAAGTTCCTCTTCTCTCCTTATAAGCAAACTAGAACTGATCCAACAATAAAAGTGCATTGACTTTCAGTCTGGACGCAACATATTTCTCCAAACATTTCAGAAATGTGGATGTATAGCCACTGGTCTTAAATCATTATCGGAAGCACCAGATGTTTTGGGAACAGGTGTTGCAGTGGATTTTCCCCCCATAATAACAACCTCATGAAGTCCAGTGACTGCTGAAAAACTAGGGACTAACTCCTCTGTACACGCCCACAAGAGATACGCCAAAACACCCATCTATCTGTCCGTCCATCCATCTATCCGTCCGTCCTTCTTTCCACCCGTCTATCCGTCCGTCTGTCCATCCACCCGTCTATCCTTCTTTCCACCCGTCTATCCGTCCGTCCGTCCATCCACCCGTCTATCTGTCCATCCATCCGCCCGTCCGTCCTTCCATCCACCCGTCTATCTGTCCATCCATCCGCCCGTCCGTCCTTCCATCCACCCGTCTATCCGTCCGTCCTTCTTTCCACCTGCCATCTTTCTATTTGTCCATCAATCCTTCTGTCCATCTATCATTATTTTCATTAGTCAATCTCTCTTTCTGTCTTTGTATTCATCGGTCTATCCATCCACCCATCTATCTGTCCATCCAACAGTGCATATTTCCATCTCTCCATGTATATCTATCATTTATTTTTTAGGTATATTCATATCCTATTTATTTGAGACATGATATATTCAGTCAAAAGAAGCTCCCAGTTAGTTTATCTCAGAAATGTGTCACAGGCCGTCATTCTTCTCTAATCCTCTCTGCTATCAAATTCAATTTCATGTGACATTTCAGTTTTTTATTTATTTGTGTATTTTTGGACTCCGGTGGCTTAAACTAGATTATGATTCAGCAGAACGAAAGAAAAGCCGGGATTGTGGTACAGAAGAGCGGTAAACAGCCTGACGGCAGAACACGTGCCCCTGCGTTACATAATGCAGTGACCCACCGCAGCTCTCGGCATACATGCCTCAACATGCATCAGTGCATCTCATGATGCGATTTCTGCACTGAATAATCCGTATGAAAAGACTGAGCAGGGTCATGTACAGGAACATTCATCGTTTCCATGTAATGGGGAAATCATGGCATGGTGGTTGTGTTTTTAATGCTGCTGTTGTTGCTCTCCGAAGCTCTCTCTGGTGTCTCTGGCTTGCAAATCGCTTGTGAATCAGCAACTCGCCATGCAAATAAATGCAAATTGTGCAGTAGTGTGCGCTCTTGGTAGGGCGTCTGGTGTTATGTATTCATTTGTCTGGACTGGATTGTTACAACTTTCATTGGTTCTGTTTGCTTATACTTTTTTATTTAAATAGTGCTTCCAGATGGAGTGAGAGTTACTATAGAAACAACGCATTTTCAATGTCATATTTAATAACGGTATGACCTCAAGCTTTTTGTTTGGTTTTCTGCAAACTTGTATTCGTTGTAAATCATACACAGCTCTTTGTATTGTTTTGTTAAAGTGTGTTTTTTATCATTAGAACAATAGTACTTCATGGTGTAATATGCAAAGCACTTGCAGTCCTTGTTGTTTTACCTGAATTCGTCAACACTGTGTCTGTGGTCCTTTTCAAAACATTGCTGCTTGTTTTGACCCAGCGACCAATCCTGTGAGTTTGCCTGGCCTATGGAAAACAGGGAGGTTGTAAGATTTACAGAATTTAAGTGATGCAGTCTGAAAAGACAAAGAAGGAGAATCAATCAGCTGAGAGAGTTTCACACCTCCACCTCCTTCACCCACTTCCCCCCTGTGCCCTCATTTCCATCTAAACACAGGACACTGCGGAGATCTCCCAAACCTCTATTCTTAATCAGATTCCCAATGCAACTGTTTTCTGAGTTTCTGGTGAAAGGTTTTATTGTCTTAACAATAGGTCATCTAAATGAGGGAATACTGGAAACAGACTTCTTCCAGTGTCTTTCATGCTAATGTCCCAGAAGGGTTTCCTCTGCTTCATCAATACAAATTCAGTGTTTGTTTTGTGTGATTGGAAGGTTTAGGGGTAGGGATGGTGTAGGGCCATAAAAAATATTGTTAAGTTAGCATGAAAAAATAGAAATCTATTAAAGTGTGTGTGTGTGTTAATATAGCTTCTACTCCAATTACAATAGTGCTGCAGTGATGATGTATTATTGCAGGCCGACCCAGAAGTTCATATTACCCTAAAACTCCTTCTTTCATTGGCTTTTGGATGTTTGCCTCAAATATTGTTTAAAAATAATCATAAAAAAAAGGTTTGTGATACTTATGCTTTTTGTTAATTGCGGTAATTTCGTAATTTTAACGCCTAAATACAATTTCCAGTAGTGAAAAGCCAAACGTGTGCTAGAAGCGAACCACACCACGGTCACATGACTGCCGCACCAGCAGTAAGATATCTTTATTTCAGTCAAGTTTGGGCTGAAAGTTTGCTTCAGAATAGTCCTATTTAACCGCTTCTGAGAAAGCCTTTTTCAAAGACGAGCGCAAACGTAAAAATAAACATAGTGTTGCTCGAGTATTTTATAAAATGGAAAAACTATTCACCACAGACCTTCATTCTGCCCTTTAACCTAAAACCCTCAATTAAACTGGAAGTGCTAACACGTAACTGCTTTCTAACAATACTCCATATGCCAAGGCAACTTCAAATGAGCAATACATTTCACTAAAGGGAACTTCACTCTCCAGTATAAGTGTAAGACAAATCAGATTTCGGGTAAAGGACATAACCTAATCAGTTTAATGAACCCGAATTCCTCTCATGCCTCATCAGAGGACTAATTGACTTCAAAACACACTTTCTGGAACATTCTGGACCCAATCAAACAAGCCACTGGGCACTTGTCCCGGCCGTCTGTCCAATTATTCGCTCAAATTAGTCCTAAACAGGTCACTGGAAGGTGTCCCAGCGCTTGTTATAAGTATTTTTTCCCAGTAGAATTAATAAAGCACAGACATGTTGATAGTTATGATGAAGTCTTTGATCACATACTTTAATCAAAATCCTCATTGTGAACAAAAGTGAAGATGTCATTAACATAACTTGCATGTCGAGCGATGAAGACATTTAGTCTTAGGAACACTTAGAATGTTGACTACTGTATATATATATATATTACTGTACAAGCTAAAAACTTTGATGTAAAGTACTGTTTTAAAGTGTACTTTTATATTACTAGTACACTAATATTCATGTACTTGTACAAATAACAAATATACTTGAACTTTGCTTAAATATACTGAATAAAGTGTGCTAGGTTTTGGTAAGGGGCACTTTTCTCAAAGCAATAAAAGCTCGAGATAACGGCATCTGTCAGAGGTGTAAAGGTTTCTCACACAAACCAGCAGTTGTCGCGGTGTGACATTTTCATGGGTTCGGTTTACACCGCTCTTAAGACTCGGTTTGCTATTTTTAGCGCGCTATCTTTAGTCCAACAACGCTGTGAAAGAACAAAAGAGCTTTATAGATACGAGGGCCGCGTTTAAGTGTTCTCATAAGCCTGTTTTCATTTATCGCTAATCGCAGGCCTATCTTTAACGCGAGGGCCTGATGTTTCCTTTCTGATCAATTCCTCTCGAGACGGCCTGCTGCCTTGAGTCAACCTTTGGACAATCAAGTAGTTGTTTTTTGGAACTGGAACTACAATACATTCCAGGCGTTATTGTGGACTGGAGAAGACCAGCTCCGTCCCGGTGGCTTGGCAAGCGGCCGCACATTCAGAACCTGTTGATAGCTGAATGGAATTTCCAGGTTCTTGCTTTTCCTTTGATGCTAAATTCATTCTTGGTAAAACTAGCTTGCGGACGGGCCAATAAATGCGAGGGCCCAAAAATAGCCCTGTTTGTGCCTTTATTTCTCCTCAGCGTGAAATTACTCTTTGCATGCATGCCTACCATAAAATGAAATGATTGGACTTGGCGCTGCTTCTCTTCCCGGTGGGAGGGTGTTGAGAAATAAAACACGCTCTTGTTCTTCTCTGCTCTGCAGAACCAGATCTGGAGGCCTGTTTTCATAGCGTCTCTTTATTAAATGAGTCTCCTTTCGCTTCTTCTGCATCATCTGGAGCCAAAAACTCTCATTACAATGCAGTTTTCTCATCGATTCACTCCTTTTAAAAACATACATCTCATTTAATCAGCATTCAGACATGCTTTCTTTGGGGCAGTGGTATACATTTCACATGGATTCATTGAGATGATACAAAAGTTTTTTATTTTGTCAAATCAAAGTCATTTGATGCTAAATAATAAACATAAGTCATGCTGTGCACAAACAAACCAACAAGTAAATATATACATACATAAATGCATATAAACGAACAAAATATATTCACTCATTAATATGTAAGATATTGTGAGCCAAATCGGTCATGTGGTACAACCTAAATAAACCAATGAAACTGATGATTGTAGGGCCAAATGGATGTCATGTGGTGCAACCAACATTCAGAAACATGCACAAAAATAAAACAGGAAATGACATCACAGTGATGTGTTTTGTCAAAGTCATGAGGTAACAACAAGTAAACAACAACAACATTTTCATTTTCACGGGAACAAACTCTTTAGTCTGTGGTTTAAGGCTTTGCATGACTCAAATAAGAGTTGGGATGAAATGCAAACAATCCCATCAAACCATGCGATCTCAAAGATCTCCGCACATCATCGCTCAATGCAAAGCCGGTCCTAGGGAAGTACTTCACGCCAAGCCTCAATCAGTCAGAAATGACTCGTTTGCATTCAGAGAGATCTCCCAGTTAGCTCCAGATTACACGTTGAGGTCGAGCACTACTGACCCACATCTGTAATCTGTTATGCGCCGATAAACACTATTAGGCAGCATCTGTAATGTTATGACACAGTTCAATTGCCTTATTGACCCTCTTCTGTCGTTCGCATTCAGCCAAACCAACAGATAGCTTGAAGTTTCGGCCGTGATAGAGTTTAAGTTTGGGATTGTTTCGATTTACGAAAGCACACATAATTGGTCAAGAGCTTCAATCTCTCCGTTTTTACACCAGCGCTATCATGTGACCTATTTTGAGTGCACTTCCCTCAGATAAGGGCTCTTGCTGAGTGTGTTCTTATCGGCTCCATTGCCTTTTACAGTGTTCACGGCCCCTCATTGTGTGAGCACTTCATGAGCCCTGTGAGCTCACGCTGGTCACGTATCTCTCAATGGAGAGCCGCTGACCCCCGGTCGGGACCCTTATAAGGTGACTCTGCGTGACGGCGGCTGGATTTCTGCTGACCAACAGGAAGGGAACTAAAAGAAGGAGCCCAAAAGAGTCTCAGTAAAGGACAGACAGACATATTTTGTGTAAAGTAAAATTTTATTTTATTTTTAAAAATATATAAATATTACAATTATTTAAAGAATGTATGTTTAAATTTAAATTAATTAAATGCTTAAATTTATCGACACTCTCAAAAAAAAATATTTTAAATTCAATTACATATTATATTTAATTCGAAGTATAACTAAATTAAACATTATTAAATTATACAGCAACAAAAATAACAAAAACATTTGTTAATGAATTGTAATTATTAACTTAATAACATTACATATATATATACAACATGTATAATAATAACAGTAACCATGGCAATAATAAATTATAATGTAAATTGTAATTATTACATTGTTACTACTACTACTTCTACTACTAATAACATAAAAAACTATTGCAATTCAATTACATTACATTTTTGAAATTCATTTAAATTGTAAATGCTATTATAAATAATATAATATAATATAATTATACTGCTTTTGATGATATTTGATTGTGCCTGATGAGTGGCACATGCAGGAATTCAGATCTCGCAGGCCGAGACACATTTAGCCAGTCATTTACCAGCACACTCCTTCAGAAATCACTTCACCAAACACCTAAGGAGTCACATGACAGATCGCTCCACCGTATTCTCCATGTTTCAGCGACGGTTCCTCTGAGGATAATGCTGCTTCAACAGATTAAGCTGAAAATAGACAAGGTTTCTGAAAGGCTGCCCACCCTCACATCGCTGTTTCTTATCAGCTGCTGGGAGTCTCTATATCTCCCTTCTGGATCTACTTCAACTTTCCATGTCAGTCCACCATCCTCTACTAGCTGAAACCTCTACATTTTCTCGAAAAACTCTGCCTGGAATAGGAATGAAGACAAAAACAATGGCGGGCTGTCAAAAAATGGCTGTGGCGTGCCAAATGTGGAGCACAAGGGAGAAAAAGTCTGCTTTAAACGCCAGCTGAGACCTGTCAAAACAAACTCACCCTGCCTGCAACACTAGAATGATATTACACAGGATATTAACAGCAACCCTGACAAAGAACAAAGCTATTTGACTGTGGTTTCATGGTGTTACACTGAAAATCCAGTATACTTCAATCCAATGTTAGTGAGTAACAAGATAATTACAAAAGAAATCTAACTCTAATCTGTGTTGGGAAGTAGGTCCAACAAACTTGTATTTGAACCCTTTTCAACAACGACTGCATGATTTGAGATCCATCTTTTCACACTGAGAGACTATTCCAGAAGGATCAAACGCGCACTGATGCTCCAGGAAAACCATCCATTAAGTGCTATTAAGTGAATTTGAAGATAAGACAACATTTGATTTAATTTGCATTCTGGGAACCACGCAACTATCTACTGAAGCTTCTGAAGGACAGTACGAAATGAAAACAAACCATGATATTTACGCAAAATTAGAACAAAGTACACATCTTCATTCCGTTCAAAAGTTTTCACACCCTCTAAATGCTTCTGTTTCGCTCGAGCCTTCTGTAATAGTCCCTCGGTTGTCCCCTGTGTGTAAAGATGGATCTCATCGTTATTGGAAATGGTTTAATTATACACAAAAATCCTGGAAAATCAAAGAATTTGTAGCAGCTGAAGAGTTTATCTGAACTGTTCAGGACAAATCTTTCTAACTGGGCCATTTTTACAAATTCAGCTATTATTTTCTCTTGCGTATACTGTATGTAAAAATATATATTCTGTCAAATATCTTATTCAGGCTAATATTAAATAAACAATAAAATGCATTTTGTGTGAGCCCCCTTTTTTTAACATTGTTCAGTTTCTGCAAGGTGTATGTAAGCTTGTATGTACTGTATTCTGATCATTTAATTGGCATATGTCATAAACTACTTTGAACTGACTTCTTCATCACCAAGTAGCTAATAATCTGGAACATGTTGTAGCTATTTAACTTAAACGCAAGTAATGTATCAATGAAAGCAATTAACCATATCATTACGTTCAGCTGGGATTAAGAGCAGGTTTGCTAGCGTGTGCGCTCGTCATTAAGGCGTTTTGACGTTTTATTGCTGTTCTTGTTCAGTCTTTCAGACATAATGACTGCAACAGTTTACCGCCGATCCTCTGAATGTGTGCAGGATTGCGGTTAATAGGATACTTCAGTTTACTACCGTTTAGGTATGAGCACTTCAAACAGGCTGGACGCTTCAGGCCCGTCCGCTCTGAAAAACCCTCATTACTCCCCAGAGGTTTGGATGGGTCATTTGATCCGTCTCCTCTGCTTAGTAAAGCGCAGAATGACATGGTTGTTATTGAAGCGCAGTCCAAAAATAACGATTATAATTCCAGGCACCATATATTTAACGATTTTTCCCCATAATTCAAAGTGATGGACTTGCCATGCCATGAATAACAGAAGCGAAAGCGAGCGTCAGATTTCAGCATGAATGTGTTCTTCAGGTTTCCTAGAAAAACTTCTGAGCAGTCTGCAGCGAGAGACGCGCTAATTGTCTTATCAGCGGGAGGCAAGCTATTGGTTTTGGCAGGCAGCGTTTTGGTTTTGTATTGTGCAAGAGCAGAAGAGCGCTGGGCCTAAAGTCAAAGCCTCTAATAGAAAGAGTCGGTCCAGCCAAAACAGGAAAGAATGTTAGTTTCAGATTCCAGAAATGGGTGTTGGACGCCTTGAAACCAGGACATAAAGTATTTTAGCACCGTTAATGCTAATACTGCCATTACTGGTTTGGGTAAATGTGTAAACACTGCTTTGAATTTGATACAAATTATACTAAAAGATACCAAAAATGTAAGTTATTCCACATCCACGTGGTTTGTTTCGCCCATAAAACACTAAATGAAATGTTTAGCAGGATGTTTATGCTGCTCTTTTCCACGTAAAGCAAGTCAACATGGATTAAAGGCGATCAATGAATTAATAAAAGAGTCCACAGTTAATAAAAGGAAAGTATTTACTGGAAATTAAATGTTGGTCCCTTAAACTAATTAAAAAAGCCAATTCTCATAATGTTAGTAATGTTTTTGACCACTTAACTGCATGTTAATTTAAATTATTTAGACGTACATTAATTGTGTAATCTAAAGCTGAACATACGGATTGAGTATAGTTTTAACTTAAGATTTCAGGTGCTCTACGAGTGCATATTTAATACAATCAAGTGCACTTCTTATTAAGGGTAATGCCTGAAGGCCATATATGTAAATAAAATATTGTAAAAGGTAAAGCTTGTAAGCTGACCATTGCGGAACAGTACATACAGTAACAGCCTGGTTTGGAGTAACCTTGCTCAAGGGCACATAGGTGACGCAGGATTGCTATCTGAGTAACTCTATAGTTCCTAGGTCTCCCTCGATTGGAATTGGACCTGTAGCCTTTGTGTTAGCACACCACAGCCTTCACCCTTACCCTGCCTCCACCTTAACGTCTCAGCCTGTCGTTCGCGAGGTTCAAAGAGTCTTAATGGATCATATCTGCTAAGCTGACATTTATGTGTCAGTGGGCCAACGTAGGGAGGAGGTGGTCAAAGTCTGCACTAACTCAATATTAGGTCATTATCAGAAGCCGAGGTGAAATAAACCCCATCTTTTAGAGCCGAAATGTCTAGATTATGCTTGCTAGTATAAAAAAAAACGGTCCTAAAATGGGTAGTTTGCAGTCATAACGTCCTGCTTAAGTGAATGCAACTACTTTTGCATCGATGTTTATTGGCTTACGTGATTCATGCAATCCATCCAGAAACATGCTCACGACTGCGAGTGAGTGAATTAGAGTATTGGCTCTGACAGGAGTGGTGAATCATGTCTAGCTTCCTGTAATCTCCCTGAGAGGATCTCCTCATTAGGTGAGACAAGGTCGCTCCGCAGACACCCGGCAGGGGCACGGTCGACACGTGCAGCGTGCCTTATCAGCGGTGGAAATTTACCCTCAGCATGGCTGTTGCCAAACAAACAGGGCAAAAAAAAGCCAGGCTCATTTGTAGCGGGTGTCAAAACAAACCAGAGCATGTTGGGTAAATCACGGACACGAGTCCATTTCATTCTTCATTCGTCACAATAATGGAATTTGTGCTGATAGTTAACACCAGTATTTGTCTATTTGGACTGAGAGTACTGTGAATATATTTAGTGAAGCCAGTGCAAACTAGAGCTAGTCTAGTGTTTTATAATCAACCAATTCTCTTTTAGTGTAAAGTTAAGATCAAGTTAGTCTAGCTGGAGAATATTTCTTAACTCACATACAATGATCTCTCCATGAGTTAAATGTTTCTTAAAGTTAGTCTAGTCTAAAGTTAATCTGGTCTAAATTTAGTCTAGTTTAAAATTAGTCTGGTCCAAAGTTAGTCTGGTCTAAAGTTAGTCTGGCCTAAAGTTAGTCTGGTCTCAAGAGAACGTTTAAAAGTATTTTTTAAAATTAGTCTGGTCCAAAGTTAGTATGGTCTAAAGTTAGTCTGGCCTAAAGTTAGTCTGGTCTCAAGAGAACGTTTAAAAGTATTTTTTAATCAAGCACATTTATATGAGTGAAAAGTTGCTCTGGTCTGCAGTTTAAGGTTAGTTTAGTATCAAGATCATGTTCATGTTTAACATATTTTTAAAAGTTCTTCATGTGAGTGAATGTCTAATGTTAGTGTAGACGCAAGATAATGTTTACAGTTATTTCTTTATTAAAGTACATTGATCTCTTCAATGTTAAGAAAAAGTTAGTGTAGTATAAAAAATCAACCACAGCTATAATGTATACGAGGGAAAAACAAGCTAGTCTTAAGGAAGGGTAGTATAAAGTTAGTTTAGTCTCAAGATAAAACTTGTTTTTAATCAGCCATGAAGACAAATAAAATCAGCCACATCTTAGTTACGCTACTCTAAAATTAGTTTTAACTTAACAGTGTTTAAGGGAAGTATAATATTAACCACAAAACCACATCTTGATGTGTGTAAAGTTTAGCTAGTTTCATCTAAAGTTAGTCTAGTTTCGAGATAACGTCGATGTCAGATTGACCCACAGTTCTCTTTATGGGTGAAACGTTAAGACTGAAGATAGGGTAGTGTAAAGATTGGCTAGTTTTAAGATAAAGTTTAGACTTATATTTCGGTCGACTACAACAGCTCTCCTAGTGAGTTAAATGTTAAGCTAGTTTAAGTCTAGTGTCAAAATAGCATTTTATGTTTACTACCAAAATAAAACCCAACTCTCCACGTAGTTACTCTACTGTAAAGATAATGTAGACGTCACACTGTTAAATTCAACTATATCTAACGTAAACTTTTTCTCTGCTTTTTCAGTATAAAGTCATGCTACTCTGAAGTGAGTCTAGTCTCCTAAAACCTAAAACTAACCACAACATTTCTTTTTGAGTGTGAAGTTAGTCAAGGCTTAAGTTGTTGTGTAATGTGTGTGTGGAAAGATAACAAGGTTAAGTGATGTAGTCACTGGGAACAGTAAATGAAACTTAAATTTACACGACTACCCAACCGAATTCTATAATGAAACATTGGTGCGGGACTATCCGTTTCTGTGAGCAAACACAGATAAAAGCTTATCTGAAAAGATCGTCAATTCTGCGTGGTGCTCTAAACACACACGCCACCTTCTCCAAGAACAGGTCGTGTTCTAGCTCTGGGCCACTGCTCAACAGCAGAGCTTGGTGGAGAGACGCAGTCATGGCTAGACACTTCATCTGGCAGCGTGTCTAATAACAAGAGTGCAGGATCAAGATATGACTAAACACAACATCAGTTTCATATGAACTTAATGTCTGGAAATAAACACAGACACAAGAAGCAGTCAATGCTGACAGCTAGAGGGTGTGTTATATCAAAATACAAGCCGCAATGCATCTTTGTAAAATATATATAGTGTATATAATATCAATTATATGAATATAAATGAATGCTCATGTGGGTAGTATCGATTTGGTGTGACAGAAAATAAAAAATATATATATATATATATTGAAACATTTTTTTAACAAGATAAACCTCTGTTCCTAAGAATGAAGCTACATTGTTCTTATGTGTGTGATTGTGTTTTTCTGTTTTTGCTATGCCACACCATAAAACACAGTCCAATTTTATTCGTCAACTACATATCTAGTAAATTATTTAAAGTTATTTTGTCATATATAGAAACTTAATGGTTTATATAATATATTAATACTTAAGGTTACACTTTTCATGTTAATTTTCTTGTTAACCTCATTGTATAAACAATGAAAGATTGTATTTTCATGAACTAACATTAACAGAGAGGAATAAATAGTGTAATACATAAGTACACACATTCTGTTTGTATTTTATTATCTGTAATTATATATGTTTAACATGTATTTTTTGTTTTTGTTTGTTTGCACTTGATCATGCTAACACAAACTCATTTGTTGCAGCATGTGAAAAGTACGGTGGCTGAGAGAGCTCAACATGCTGCAACTGAAGAAAACACATGAAAATCTTCATGGATGTATCCATAGTGCTTTAGTGCAGGGCTGTCCAGACTCGGTCCTGGAGGGCCGGTGTTCGGCAGAGTTTAGCTCCAACTTGCCCCAACACACCTGCATAGACGTTTCCAACACGTGGAGCTTGATCAGCTGCTTCAGGTGTGTTTGATAAGAGTTAAACTCTCCAGGACCGAGTTTAGTGTATCCCACCTTCATCTATAGCCGTGGTTCCCTCCCATGTTCCTGGAGGACATCCAGCAGCACATTTGGGACGTATCACTAATCTTCTCATTAGTACATTAAGACCTGAAACAGGTGTGTCACATCAAGCGAACACCTCGAACATGTTTTCAGGAACAGGGTTTGGAACCAATCATAGCCTCAGGTAGTTGCTTTATTTCTGAGAACATCTACTGACGTATGTTTTTCCTTCGTAAACTTGTCGTTACAGGTCTGTATCTTTATCTAAATAAACAGCCCCTAGATTCAACAATCTATACAATCCACCAAAAAACATCCCACAAACAATCTTGTCCTCCAATGATGAGTGCACTCATATTTCACTCCCCAGCGTAACCAGAACCTCAACACCCACAGCGTCTGCTCCAGATCCATTCCACTCGTGTATTTGCTGCATTCAGAGCATTTTCCACTTTTCAGGGAATGACAACAATCAAGTGTACAGAGGACTGGATTGGCGTATGGTCTACAAGGAGTGTGGACACAGCGATACCGGGGTTTCTTCTCCTCCTCCTCTAGGGTTTGACATGAAGCCAGCGGTGTGTGAAGACTTTATATAAACAGGTTTAATATTTCATTAGCTTCACAATAGGCGCCGAGCACGTTTGCTGATACAGTAGTTTACAGCAGGGCCCTGTTCCATAAAACAAGTTTACCAAAGAAGCAGGCTTATTTCAGTTAGACTGACTTGTCGTGAGACTGGGATATTTAAGCAGTGAGTGGGTGTGGTGATGAGCAGCAGCTGGGGATGATTACTGAATGAGAACAGGTGTGAGTGTGCAATGCATGATGGGAAATTGAGTCCATCATAGAAAGCGAGTCCACTGGAGGGATTCGTTCAGAAACTAAACACTAGTGTTACACTTCTGCTTCTAATCCACAAAATCCACACGTTGCATTAAATTTTGCACAATATGAACTTATTTACTGAGCTGCTGTATTGAATCACATTTGCTTTGAGTTCTTCATGACAAAAACAGCACTCCTGTGATCTGCTCTTTCTGATCATTATATATATTTATATATATTGTATATATGAGAAAAAAAAACAATATCTATAATGTTCAGTCAATTTTATTTTCCTGTAACGATCTATTCATTTCCTCAGAAAGTCCACACCTTTGTT
>JAUMHQ010000087.1:10931638-10942607 GCA_032361165.1 Enteromius paludinosus
AATTATCCACAACGTTTTCAGTTTTCATTTCATTTTGTCAAGGTTACAGAAGAACATAAGTTATCATCCCCCCGATAGATAAATGTTATCATCATAAATCATAAATAAATGTTAGTAGAGGCTATTTAAAGTAGTCCACCCCCCCAAGTATGGTTGGGCTTAACAACATTAGAAAAGACTGCCGTCAAAGAACGTTAAAACGCTTGCTAAAACAGAGGTGCAGATATTTGCCACTGTTTACAAAAAGATACATTTTGCTATTTTCACTCAATTTAAAAAGACATTGATGGCTCCAGAAGTGATGAACCGTAATAGCAACCGTTTAGGGTTTTCAGGTTTCAAAAGAACTGGCCCTTCACATAGAGCAAACATCATGCAACACTTGACTGTGACTCGACGCAGAAGGAGACAACTGGGAAAGTCCCCAAACGCTGCCTTCAAACCACAGACCAAATTCATTTAACATGCAAAGCCCCCGTTCAAAACAACGTGGCGCAGCAGTTAACGTAGTAAATCAGGAGAACTCTGAACCACACTAACCGTCTGCGGCTTGTTGTTTTCTATAAGCACAATGCAAACTGTACTGCCTGTAAACAGATGCACGCATCAGCTGACACGCAGTCAAATGCCTTTTATTTGGCCCGGAGAGAGTTGTTTTGAGGATACTGCTATAAATCCCAGATCCTCGAGAGAAGCTCACTGGTAGGTGACAGATTTATTCAAATATTAACTCACAAGCTGGCAAACAGTCTCTAGGAGGGAGTTTGCACAGTCTCTGTTAGATGAAGGGAAATAACAGGGTTTTCACACCAGCGTCACTAGAACTATCATTTACGGGAAAAATTACTACATTTATGGTCTCTGGGCTTATAATAAATTCTTATACATGACAATTATAATGCTATCTTCTGCATAACAGGCAATACGTCTGAACTGTATTGGGTAAACAGCTATGCAAAAGTTGCACATGCTTTGGGAGATTCATTATGGTAAACTTGTTTTGTTTCGTTTTTGGTGATCCAGTAACACTGTAAATTTAACTGTCTCCTGCTCTTTCAAAAGCAATCAATCATGAAACTTGTTTGTCTAACTTAACCTGTTGTTCCTGTTTTGCTAATGCATACCTTGTGTTTCAATAGTGTAATGTGTATTTTGATCAATCCATTTGTAAGTTTTGAAGTTAAATGTGTAAAACATGAGCAAAAACTTGGTGTTGAATAAGATGTTGAACAACAGACCTTATTAAAGGAGGCCCATTCTGTTATTGCCCACCATCAGGTGCATTACATTAAATATGAGTCCTTCAGTTAAGTTAAATCAGTTTCTTTGTTGTTTAGTTTCTGGTCTAGGACATCACACAGGCCACTGGCAGAAAAGGTTTGGTGTAAACAATGAAAAGTGAGTAATTGAATTTATTTAAGTATGCCCTAGTAACTTTCGTTATCATATCATTAATAAATCTTTATATATATATATATAAAAGTATATTTTTATATATTATATTACAAGACTATGCGCTATTTCACACAGTTAACCACTGGGGTGCATCAAGGTTCGGTGCTGAGCCCTATTAAATACTACATCATTCCTAATAAAGTGGGAATGTGTCAGTGTTGTGTTCCCTTGCCCCATGTGCATGCCTATATTTGGTTGTTCCTGTCCCTGATTAGTTTATTGTTAATTTGCTCCAAGCTGTGTTCCCCAGGTGTTTTCATTTCTCCCATTATGTCCATGTGTATATGTTTCTGAGTCTCCCTTTTTGGTCCTTAAGTGTCTACATGTCTTTCAGTCTGCTTGTGTCATTTGTTCCTGAGTTGGATCATTAAAAGACTCTCGTTTGCACACTCCTGATTTCTTCATACGGCATGCATTGTGACGTAAGGACTGACCATTAACAGCGATGGAGGTTGCCGCATACTTCCTCCACCTTCACCAGCCTACGCTGAGAGGTTCAGTCGGCTGGCACGAAGGGTGCCACCATCATTCACGTTTTCTGGCTCGGGATTTAAAAGCATTCAGAAGGGATTCAGCTGTGCTGGAGGGAGGATGTCTACTGGTGTCTGGGAGACATTCGGGCCAGAGTTAAAGCCAGGCCACCCAAACAGCCAACAGACCCAATGCCCAAGCCACGAGACCGCCATCTGATGCACGTGGACACAGGGCGGGAATGTCCTTCCCGAGTTACGGCCAGGAGTCCGAGTCTCAGCCAGAAGAGCAGTTCCAAGCCACGGCCAGGAGAGCGCCCTTTTCCTGAGTGCCTGTCTGAGCCTGCCCCTCCCGATAGCCCACCAGACCTCTCTTCCCCTGAGCACCCACACTAGCCATGGCCCTTATGGACTGGAAACTTCCCCAAGGAAATTTTGGGGTGGCTATATACCCATGGTCGTAGTATGGGGTGGGTGGGATGATCCCCTGTGACTCCCGATCCACCATGGCCTCCTGCAACTCCTGATCTGCAATGGCCCCCGGAGACTCCCAATCCACCCTGGAGGCAGTCTGTGACTCTGTTCCCCCTTCCAGCCTACAGGTTCGATCAATAAAAGACTCTCGTTTGCACACTCTGTGACTCCTGTGTTCTCCATACAGCACGCACTGTGACAGAATTACGTAACATTTAGTTTTCATGATTTACCCCCAGTTTCACAGACAAGGCTTCAGCTAGACTAAATTGCATGTTTGAGCTGTCTCAGATGAACATATCTTGCTCTGGCATTTCTTAAAACATGTCAGTGTCATTGTTCTGTGTTAAGATCTGTGTTAAGGCATTTTTGTAAAAGTTGCTTGAATATCATAATTTAACCAATGCTTAGTCCTGGCTTAAGCTAAGCCCTGTTTGTGAAACCGGGCCAAAATGAAATAATAGTCCACAATTTGTTAAAAGATACAAATTTTGACTTTAAAAATGTATTAGAAAATGCTGAAACTAAACAACATTTTCCTGCATTGGGTACATTTTCTAGTTAATGCACAAATAAATGTCTTATTTATTATTATATTTATTTCTTTTTTATATGCAACATGGAAAAATGGAGAAAATCTTCTTCAGGTATGTTTAGACTTCATATAAACAAAATTTTAAGTGTTTTATTTCTATCTTTTGACTTTAAGCAACATGCTCCCAGTGGCATTTCTCACAATAACTAAAACATGTTACTAAGGATGCAAACTGAGCCACCCAAATTTCCCTCCTTTAGAAACCCATCTGGCCCCAACCCAAAACCAATAAATTGGAGCTTAGGAAAAGAGCAAACAATATAGTTGCTCTGACCACCAATAGGTAGAGGACAACAGGCTTTCTTGTGTTGAATTAGGGCCTTTAGAAAGCAAATGCAGTTCACAGAGTAATTCTAAGACAAGGCTCACTTAAGGGGAAAGGAAGTACTTTCAATGCATGTCAACAAGCAGCGGAAGAGAACTCCTAATGGGTTCAGAAGTGCCACTGGTATTCATGAGGAAAAACATGTATGGCATGCAAACACACGCAGGCATCTTTCAAGCTAGTGTGGGCAGTGGCATGAACTTCTTAGCAAGTACGGGAAATGACACTTGCAGCGCACGCAGACCTTCCACGAGATGGGCTCCACATGGTCTGTAGATAGTAGTGGCGTTATTATAGCAACCTCATTGCATTTTTGTGTTTAGAGCATTGTGCCGTCCCAAAATCTGGGTAAAACCATTCACAGCTCCAGACGGGTTGCACGTTTGTTGGTGCTGGTCTGTGGTTTGACTTAAATGACGAACTGTGAGCAGGACCTGTTATTGTGTTTATGGTTACTGTAAAGGGCCCAGCTCAGGCACTATTACCAGAAAAACAGGAGAGAGTGAGGTATTGATAGAATCCACTACTTAAAAAACAATTTTCATTTTCCGCTGTTAAAGCATTTATTTTATACGATACTAAAAACTTACATTGGTACAATTTACTGTCACATGGACTTTATAAACAACAGTGAAGGCCACCAGACTTGACTATATTTGACAGGGCTAACCAATGGGGTACTTGGCCCTTTCGTAGTATACAAATCCTCACACAATCCAAAATTCTCCCATGATTCATTTGTAAAAAGTTGAATACATGAGATGAGATAATGGCAAAAAAGTGCCTATAATTGTAGGAACACCTGCTGATGTGCGGTCAATTTTCTAAGTTTTAATAATAATATTACGTAAACGAAAAGATAAACTTAAAATGCAGATTTAAGTGCATTTTGAAGCTGAAAGGCCCTATATTACAGTCCAGCTGATTGGTTGTTTCAATGTAAATAACAGCCCCCACTCTCTCTTCCTCTCCCTTATTAATATCATTATCCACTGTTTACAGTGACGCTTACATAAGCCGACCTTGGTACATCTTAACTCTCTGGCCTTACATCTAGGATTTCTTTCTGTCATTGAGCGGCTGTTATCTAACTGCTGTTTGGTGAGGTGTGCTAGGGATAAATAATCGCATTGTCATTGGTCCCTGGCTAATTCGCAGAAGTCATTTGACCCACTTTCTCCAGGCAGATCCCATAATGCTAATCCTCTCTGTGATAACACAAACCTGTCAACTTGAACGATAATCAGTCTGCATACAAGCCGGGTCGGTACTACCTGTAGAGTTACAGAAAGATGGGCTTTGACAGATAAATATAGCACAACAGAGCTCTGTTCCAAAACTGAGTCAGCCGCCTACCTAGACAGCAAGTATGCTCAGAAGGTAGATGCCTATGCAGACAGCAAGGTAGCATGCTAAAGCTAATCCAATGAGATAGACTAAAGGTTTTATTAAGGACGATGCACTAAAGGTGCTCAGGAGCAAATCAAGCTGGAGTGTACCCCAAAATAGCTTTTCAACACAACTATTTCAAGTTCATAGTTATTTTTAAAGCCACTTGTAATATTGCCTGGACGCCTTTAAGCATATAAAAGTTTTATTTTATAAGCAAGATAACCAAGCTGTTAATGAGCATAACAAGACGCCAAAAATATCCATGGTATGAGGTTCACCTCGGGAACAAATGAGTACTGAGCGGTACTTCAGGAGGCATGACATGAATAAAAACCTAATAACACTTTTACTGGTTTCTAATACACAGGTTTTGTGAGCTGATGGCTTTATTGTTGCATGAGCAATTGAGCTGTTGGTTTAATAGAGTTGTTGTTGATAAGCAGGAGCGACTGGAATGTTTGCGTTTTGGCATGTCTTCACCTCCATACAAGGACAAATGGTGGCTATCCAAAGCTGTATATTGTTTTACAAGAGCTGGAATTACAATGTGTAATAACAAAGCTGAACTAGATGAATGGCGCTTTCTCTGCGGTTGCTAACGCACTCTGAGTGTTTTTTCTTAGTGGTGGTTGCCCCTAAGGCAGAGCATGGATAAACAACACCTGAGTGGGTCATTCAGATCAGAAGTCCAACACTTCAGCACAATACACTTGAAACAACAAAAGCCCACTGGAAACAGTAAAGGGTTTGTTATGTACAGGTGCAAGAGTGTGTACACCAGTAATACTGTTCAGTGTTTACCCATTGTTCCCAGATACAATATGGGTCCACTGCCAGATGCAAAAACATCCTACTGGGAACAATTAATATTACATGAACAATGCCCTCGCTAGATCAACCCAACACAAAAGGTGCTGTCCACTGCCATTCACATTCTAATGATTGAGACAAAGCCACCAGGAATACATTCAGTGAATGAGTCCAGCGCTGTACTCGATATAGACCACACACGGCTACGACTCGAAACGTAATGCAGATACATTCGTATGGTGTTCTGAACGCCATCTCTGACGCACGGGGCTGTTCAAGGTCACCGGGGCCGTGTATTTTTCCCTTGGCTGCGAGCATGGGCTTCTGCAATCCATCAGCGTGACTTTTAAAGGAGAGCGCAGCTGTCCATTGAGTCAGGCGAGAATTCACAGGTGCCTGTATCAGACATGGCCTATTTCATTCATTGTGTCGACGCTAAACAGACAATCGCTTTATAAACTGCCCTGACAGATCGGCACGATGTAAAAGTAAACGTTTAAAAAAAACACAGAATATGCTGGTTAGGCATATTTTGAAACTGGGATGGTTTTAGCTGGTTTATGATGGTCCTTTGTCAGCACATGACCAGCATAAACCAGCAAAGAACCATCTTAAACCAGCAAAGGACCTGCATAAACCAGCAGAAGAACCATCTTAAACCAGCATAAACCAGCAAAGGACCAGTTTAAAGCAGCACAAACCAGAAAAATGACCACCTTAAACCAGTTTAAACCAGCAAAGAACCAGGATTAACCAGTAAAAGGACTAGCACTAATTAGTTTAAGCTGGTTTACGCTGGTCTTTTGCCAGCACATGACCAGCATAAACCTGCAAAAGGACCAGCATGAACCATCTTAAACCAACAAAGGACCAGTTTAAACCAGAATAAACCAGCAAAGGACAATCTCAAACCAGCATAAACCAGCAAAGGACCAGCATAAACCAGCAAAAGAACCATCTTAAACCAGCAAAGAACCAGGATTAACCAGTGAAAGGACTAGCACAAGTTAGTTTAAGCTGGTTTATGCTGGTCTTTTGCCAGCACATGACCAGCATAAACCAGCAAAAGGACCAGCATGAACCATCTTAAACCAGCAAAGGACCAGTTTAAACCAGCATAAACCAGCATAAACCAGCAAAGGACCAGCATAAACCAGCAAAGGACCAGCATAAACCAGCAAAAGAACCATCTTAAACCAGCATAAACCAGCAAAGGACTAGCATAAACCAGCAAATGACCATCTTAAACCAGCAAAGGACCAGCATAGACCAGCATAGACCAGCATAAACCAGCAAATGACCAGCATAAACCAGCAAATGGCCATCTTAAACCAGCATAAACCAGCAAAGGACCAGCATAAACCAGCATAAACCAGCAAAAGAACCATCTTAAACCAGCATAAACCAGCAAAGGACCTGCATAAACCAGCAAATGACCATCTTAAACCAGCATAAACCAGCAAAGGACCAGCATAAACCAGCAAATGACCATCTTAAACCAGCATAAACCAGCAAAGGACCAGCATAAACCAGCAAAAGAACCCTCTTAAACCAGCAAAGGACCAGCATAAACCAGCAAATGAAGATGGGTAAACCAGTAGGTAAACCAGTAGGTAAACCAGCATAAACCAGCAAAGGACCAGCATAAACCAGCAAAAGAACCATCTTAAACCAGCATAAACCAGCAAAGGACCATCTTAAACCAGCAAAAACCAGGAAAGGACCAGCATAAACCATCTTAAACCAGCATAAACCAGCAAAGAACCAGGATTAACCAGTAAAAGGATTAGCACAAGTTAGTTTAAGCTGGTTTATGCTGGTCTTTTGCCAGCACATGACCAGCATAGACCAGCATCCCAGCTTCCAAACATGCGTGATCAGCAGATGCGGTAGTTTTTTTCAGCAGGGATCTGATGTATTTGTAACAGATCTTCAACGTGCCACCTGAGACTGAACAGGAGCTTTTATGTGACTTTCCCATTATTCGCGGTCGGAGTCTCCTCAAAACAAAGCCCAGTGGAAAAGAACCAAGCAAACGAGGCTTCTGTTTTAATTGTGGTGGGTTTAGATGCGGGCAGGACACTTTACCGTAAGTTTCTCTGAGCAATGTAAATTGCTCTGTTTACTCCGAGCGTGGCCTCCGAATGACACTGTTGAACCCCAAACTCTCCGTGGCATGTCATGGAGTCCCTGGCAGTGGTCCGCAGTCTCTCCAGACCCTCCTGGCAGTCGGCTGTAATAAAGGAGCTGTTTTCAAATTGTAAATTCCTTTCGGGTATTAGCTCAAATATGCCCGTTTGAGGCTCAACAAAAATGCTGCTGGTGAATGTCTGAGCACAGAACACTGGGATGAGTGAATGTTTACTAAACCTTATTCTAAAGTGTTCCCAAGATAGCCTGATGTTTCTTTTAATGCATATACATAAATGTTTTTGTTGTTGTTTTTAGGGGTTTGTGTCATGCTTTTGTGAGTGAAGAATGAGAAACATTGATCTCCACGCAGCAGCACCTCGTCTCTCTCGACTCTAAGCTGCTTCCTGTCAGAGTCTCGTCTGAATACTGGCCAGGGTCATAAATCTGTCTGTTCGGAGACACGTTTGACAATATACAGAGACGCAACAGCATGCCATAGTTTATCAGCTAGCCCCACAACTATTTTCAATAACAGCACAATTTTGATTTTATGTCTGCAATTAAAAAGAAATCAAATCAAGGAAGCTCAAAATGATTATATGTCGAGGAATCCATCTGAATTCGTTTTATTGCATATTTTTGGAGAGGAGTAAAAAACAAGCAGACCGCAGGAGCTACTGTTGCTTGATCCAGCAGAGATGGAGATCTCCCACTTCATGAGAAAATCATTAGTTTACTCATTGTATTCGACACTGATCCACTGAAGTTTTTTACAGGAAACAGTGTTAAAAACATCAAATAATGTGACGGATTGATTTAAACAAGTCAATAACAGCACGCGGGATGAATGATCCACCAGTGTCTCTTTAATTATCGACTTCAGAGATAATCGGACACACGTAACACTCATATCACTGACCTGCAGGATCTTTCTCTGCACATTAGTTAACATCTTACAGCCCGTGCGTCTATGTTTAGCGCTGCTATTGCTGGACACTCCGGCCAGTCTAAGATTAGAGTCTGTGATGTCACGTCCCTCACGGCCCAGAGCCGTCTTCAACAGCCCGAGACATGCTTCTCACATTAGTTAGCAGGACAAGACCATCCCGAGAGCCTCAGTTCTCAGGCCAAGACGGTCCAGTACATTTTGTTGCTGGGATGCTGGTTTAAGATTAGCATTTGTTAGATGAAGCTGGTCCATTGCCAGCATAAACCATCTAAAACCAGCCAAGGACCATCATAAACAAGGAAAGGACCAGTCTAAACCAGTAAAGGGCCAGCATCCCAGCTTCAGAACACACGCTCCCTTTCCCAGCAGGGATGTACACCACAAAATAGCATTTTAAAAATGAATCCTCAAGAATTATCCAAGACATGTTTGGTTGAAGTTAGGAAAATATTTCAAGCATCTGAAGGCCAGGGTTATATTTTGATCCAAATATCTGAACACAAGTATTTGGTGGAGCAGTTCCTCCACAGAAGAGCTGAAATAAAGCTGTCGATTAAATAAGGTTTTATGGGTAATAAATAACATTTCATTCTTGAAGGATTTCTCCTTTCATCACCTACAATCTTATTTTTTCTGCTCTTGGCCACCAGACTGATATTACAATGACACTACTCTGAGTCGCAGCCGGATTTGGTTTCACGTGTCAGCTGTTCAGAGCTGTGTTCCCTGTGGTCCGCTCCCAAAACTCGCTATATTTGGTTATCAAGCACCTCCGAGAGGCTATTTCTGGCTGTGGGAAAAGTTAGGCCATCTTCACTGAGAGCTGGGAAAGACCCATGTCCTGGGAAAGTGTTATTTTGGTGTTCTTCTCCAAACAACTGCTCTGTTCTTGGAGTTTTGACCCAAGAGAGCGTTTAATACATCGTTAAATATTCATTATCAAACACATTTCGGGAGGAGGGGTCGAAGGCAGTTAAGATCTCCGCCTCCCTAATCTTCCTGTCATCTCGTTATCCTATCAGAAGCTCTATAGTTCCTTTCTCTCCACACCTTGATCGCAGTATCGCAACCCGCGGCGTCTGCTAAAGGCGGCAAAAACCAGCGCACTCTCCCCGGCGTCCTAGATCTCGATCTCCGCCATCCCAAACACAACCCAGGCCTCTCCGGCCTCCTCTTGGCTTGTTCGTCAGCCTAGCCGCTAAGATACGGATCACGCCTAACACGCGGCGTTCCCAACCCACCTTTGCGCCTCGCTTCCGGATTGTCGCTACACCTCAATCCGGTCACTACCACGGAGTTCCTAGCTCAAAGACACAAAAAACGTAAACCCATCTGCCAGCCATTTACCTCCACGAAGCCCTCGCCAAGCCAGCATTCCATCCTCCCGCCGATCTCCAGTCAACGGCCGATAACATTGTTCCAGCGCAGCCCTCGTCGCTGCTTCAGCATTCAGCGTGCACCATTTATCTAATCCCACCTGGCGTCGCCAACTTTTTCAATCCTAAATAGCTAAATCCAACTCGAATAGCCGAGATGACGTCACACGTCAATTTGCATATTCATTACGCCAGCGCGTCATATTATCTTGCTTTCTCCGTGGTCACATAACGTTATTCACTGCTCCGTAATTCTCAATATAACTGTTTTCTCTGATATATTTAATGGTTCTGTTGTCAGAAGAACGGAATGAAATTATGAATTAGTGACTGAAATGCACCCGATTATCATGCCTAACAGTTACTAAACTAGCTCTGCAAGATGTTCATCAGGATTGAAATCCTTATTTATGATCGAGCCGCTGTCTGATGAAATCAAGTACGCATGTGATGTGGACAATGGCTATGCCGCGATTGTTTGCTATTTGTATATAAAATAGTTTAAAGCAACATATCTATTTTTAACTTGAAGCTCCGCTTCTCTCAGCCGCTCACTGATCAGAACACACGCAGAGAGATGCGTGCGCGCAATCGCTGGGAAAGCAGGCTCGTGCCCCCGCGACAGTACCAGAAACTCGCCGAGGTTCGTCCCACAAGAAAAACGTCGCCAAGGCGTTCTGGAAAGCCGCTAAATATAGCGTCAAAGTCGTCTGATCCCACCACTTAAACACATTAAAACCATCCAACAAGGGAAAAACACGATCGCATTTCCCCCTGCGATTCGCATATTCCGCGATTTCAAAATAAAAGTACTTTAACTTTTATATTTTTTATTCAATGTTTAGTTAGATTTTATTACATTTTTACATTTGATATTATTTTATACCATCACATCCAAATTCAAACCCTTGGCCGTTGGTCTTCCAACGCTTTTAAAAGCTACATTCGTTCAGACAAAAGCACCACCAGAAATGCTCTTCAAACCCTAGC
>JAUMHQ010000087.1:10964732-10976780 GCA_032361165.1 Enteromius paludinosus
CCTTCACGTGAACGCGCCAAACGGAGGGGTAGGGGTAAGTGTAGGGGTAAGGGGTAGAATTGGGATTGGGCCTAAATATGAGTGATAGTTGGATGGTTATAAAATTGATAGAAGGTTGGATATACACTGTATAATGTCAGTCTAGAAGGAATGAATCATAGTTGCATGGATATCTAAAATCACAAAACAATGGAAAATCGGATGGATATACAGTATATAAAACAATGGATAGTGTATACATTAGATATAGTAGATATATTTTAGCAGATACAGTAGTTTGATGGACATGATATATTGAATCGTGTATGGATGGCTGCATAAATAGAATGACATATATAGATAATAAAGATAATAGATAATAAAAGTATGCCAGTTTAACAAAGCTCATCTTTGTAAACAATATGCTCAGTGATCAGTGAACAGACTGTGGGCGGCTGACTTCAGATCTTAAGTAGCAGGCTTAGCAACATGAAATAAATAGAAACATACAGAAAAGCCAGCGTTAGCCACTAAGCCTTCAAATGATCTTAAATTATGAACGAGCAGAGTACATGCTTCTTCTTTGTTTAGCCTGTGCTCTTTGTTTTACCTCTTGGATTCCTCCCCTTGTGGACTCTTTATCACATTTGTGCCATCTTTTCTTTGTCATGCTGATGTTTCCTGTCCCACCTCCTCCCTCTCATTCTCACATTTCCTTCATTTGAAAAATCTCTCGTTTTCTCGCCCCCTCTGTCCCTTTTCCCATTCTCACGTTTCCACTGATGGGCAATTACTTTGACCCAATTCCCAGCTGTCCTTGTGCTAATGGAGCGGCGCTATGACTGTTTTAAGTCTCTTTTACCTTGCACGTGCTAATGCAATGCTTAGGTTTGGCAATGGTGTAGAGCTCAAATCTTTTTACTACTGCGGTAATGCTTAGTGACTGTTCACGTGCGCCCACGTTGACTTCCCGCGCACCATCTACATGAATTCCGGAAGCTAGCAGATATGTTTTTATGACTCTGCTTCCAGCACATTGCATCAAATGCACTTGGGTTCATATGGAGTTCAGGCTTTCTTTAGGCTGTGGTCATTTTGGGGCCATTTAAGCACATGGTGTAGAATAACTATTAGTTAATATAGTTATAGCTATATAGTCCTAATGACACTGTTATAGCCAATCACAACAAATTTAGTGTTTTACAATTTGCATGTAGTATTTTAGTAACCGACATGTAAATTATGAGGCCCCGCCCACTTGTGTGATGTCAGTTGCCCATTTGCCAGCAGAAAATATACAAAAAAAATTTTTATTGGAATCATAAATTCACTGGTTTGTATCTACAGTAGCTAATGAATCAGAGGGTCTGCACATTCACAGGGAATACAACAGATAGACTGCACTAAAACAATAAATGGCGTTATCAGTCTTTGGCAGATTCTCCCTCAGTGACCAATGAGATTTCTCTGTAGGCGTAACCCTGGAAGTCAAAAAAACTACAGTAGCCTACCAACATATTCTGATACCTGTCATAGCTAGTTAGCAGTTTTTTGTTAGTTTACATCAAAAATGTTTCCATAGCTCGCTGGAAATGTTAGCAAATGTTCTTAGAACGTGTTTTGGTTAGCTGGGTTAGCGTGCTTGTTACTTTATTCTGTTCTGTCTCGTGTAAGGAATGTCTTGGGTATATTTTCAACATGTCTCTTGAATTCTTTCTAAGCAGCCCAGTCATTCCTCTGAGGTATCGTACTGTATATAGCTCCGGTTATTAATTAATCATGATAAGCTGCGTGCCGTAGCATTATGCTAAGTTATGTCTCTAGCCAGAAGCTAACATAGTGATTCCATCAGCAAAGTGGACACTCATGATCTACATTTTAAAGCTTTTTACAGAAATCTGCCCGTGGCGTTGATCGAGAACCCAAAGTTTAACTTCGTATTTTGCATATCTCTTGCACATCTCTGTTGTAAACATGCTGCTAGCTTATTTTTCTCATTCTAACATGATCTTTGTTTTTTAAATAGATAAACTCTTTACCAGAGTAATCATTTCAAATGTAGTCAAAATAAAAGCACACTGAGTTTGCACTGGATTGTTCAACTTAACTCTTATAAATCCTCATCATACAGACATTTGAGTATGAAGTCATTCTTGCTAACTTATTTGAGTACCCAAATGACTTTTTAATTGTTAACATATTTTAAATATCTGTTGACTTTGCGATTTGGTCAGTGGATAAATGTGAGAATGCTAATGCTAATCGCTAACTGCTAACCAGGCCCACACAGAATCTGCATCAACAGAAATGTGTTTTACACATTGTCCACCTTTTGCATGTTTGTTTATTAATATTCTGCAGCTTTAAGCAGCTTTGTGTTAACACATTGGCCATATTTAAACCAGGACTCCTGCAGAATCTCTCCTTAAAATCAGCAAGTTAAACGTCTGTAGTTCAGCCTAAGTTTTAATTGAAACAAATCAAAGTAGCTTATCATGGGTCTGTTTGTAATGGCATACATTTTTAGCAAATGTTCACCCTTTTTTTTTGGTTATACAAAACATTCCTCATTGGTTATAGGCTTCTTTGTTGTCCTCCAAATGTGAGTATGTTAATGACCCAGATAATGACTTTCCAGCATGTAAAATCAACCTATTCATGCGATTCACGGACACGCTGCTCTTGCACAGCATTTCTAGACAGCGCATCCGGTAAACAGCACGGAATAATTCAACACACGTATGCAATGTCTTGGGGAAAAGACCTGTGTCATAGTCGATCAACTGAAGGAATGAGTGTGTGCGCATGCTTTAAAATGTGCATGTGTAATATACTGTAACACTAGCGGGAGGACAGAGTTATTAGTACATGGGCACATTTGTCTCCTTCCCCGGCAAGGGGGCAAACTTCAAATTTCCCAAGCAGTGGGAGCCCTGGTAAATGTTTAGGCTGTAATATTGATTACGATCGGGTTCCCCATTGGGAACAATGCGGATAAACAATTTCATGTTTTACAACTGCGTGTAGGTCACATTCTCTGTAAAGGCTGTGGAGTTTGTGTACAAACTTGCATTCGGAATTAGAACTTGCATAGTTAGCTGATGCCAATACCAGTGACATTTTTTACACAAGAGGCTTTGTCAAGTCTTTATACATTTCATCTGGCCCATCAAGTGGAAAAGGGTGAAAAATTACACGTACACACAACATTTAAGGCTCAAACACACCACAGTGAACTCCTAACCTAAATGAAATGCGAACACTTGACCTAATGTGATGGGAAGTATTGCTGCCATGGTCAGAGGTCAGGCTCATGCAGCCTAGTGGTTGGTTTAACAGCCTGCTTCCTTTTAGACTCTTATTTAGAAAGAAAAAAAATCTGATCTTGCACTCGCTTGCAATTCACAGTTGGCGGTTTTCCATGTTCAACTAATTGTATAAAAAAACTAGTAGTGGCTGTTCATTTTAAAAGCAGTTATCTGTAAAGTCCTGATAATGCTAATATCTCCATGAGAGCTCTCGCTTCCTGTTGTGTAGTACCAAATACTGTTGGCTTTCCAGCAACTCATCAATTTAAATCGAGTGGTTTGTCACAACAGACCACTCCATCCACTCACTCTTAAAAGGATCAGCGCTAAAATTTGAGAGATTCTGTCAGGTGATCTAAACCGTGTTAAACAAGAAGCTAAAGAGTCTAGCGTGGGGTCACAGAACCTATGCTAATGATGCTAATGCTCTAAAGTAGCAAACATCAAACGGCATTAGTGCAAATCTTGCCAACATTCTTCCCTGTTTGATGATAAAGCTCATGCTGTTGGCATCAAAGCCAGTCGTTATGGGACACGCTATGTCTTATTCACCACTGTTTCATAAGTGTAGCTACTTGGAGCCCTAATAAAATGTCCTTATTTTAATGCAATTTGAACTAGTGATATTTTGGTGACTACCCAGATAGCATTGATTGTCTCTGTCGCGGCTGGTTAATACTAAAACTTCTTGAGGTCAAGTGATGATACAATGTAAAATGTATATGTTGAGCGTGCTGCTAGTCACTTCAGATAAAGGTACCTGCCAAATGAGCGAGTGCAAAGGTAGGAGATAGGATTTATCGCATGTAGCTTTATCATGCCATGCCTTGTTAGGAAATAGTGTAGGGCAGAGACGGGGAGAAATGTAGACAATGGAGATTAAAAAAAAAAACGGGACCGTTTAATCCTGTTGTCTCTGCTCGGCAGCTGTGACATGTTGTTTGATGTGTACCTCTCTCTCTCTTTCATCTCCCTCTTTTTATTTCTGGGGTGGGCCTGCTGGTGATATCGGAGTTTGATGTGATAGAAATAGACAGGAGTAGCCCTGGGACTAGACCCTCAAGCCTCGGGGATATGAAGCGGTCCCATTTTTGTTTCCTTTAATTACCATTATTCTGAAAAGGCTGTGATATTTCGTGTAATGTTAAAATACCTTCATATGTCCCAGATTAATACTCAACTGATGTTTTGCTGAACTCTTTAACCCCGTTTACTGACCAATCCTGCAGCGACACCATTTTGTGTGTGTTTTACGCCTGTACTCTTTCACAGTGCGCTGACGAGATACTTGCTAGTGGCCAAATTATAGTATGTCAGTTTGCAGGAATTTTATGACCCGATAAATAACGTTTCAACATCTTCAGGCAGCAAAAACAACTGTAGACCAATGGCAACAGACGGCGACAGGTATAACACACTGATCCAACCAAACCCCAACAAATGTATCTGTTGACTTTTTTTTGGTGCAGTGTGAATTAGCCTTTACTCTTATGAGTTAGCAGCTATAACCAAGGGGTGTAGTTTGGCAAGCACCATCAAAATCAGAGTCAGAGGATAGTAGTGCTCAACACTGGACTGGACAATAATTTCATGGTATTGGTCTCGGGAGCTGTTGCACTTGTCTTGAGACCAATCCAGGGTGCTACAACCCTCTGGATGTTCTGTGGTCCTGAACATGAGCCACTAAGTCCTATATAGTATACGTGCACAGTACAAAGGTTCACAGAAAATCAAACTTCATTCACCCCAGAGGAATATTTACAAAGCCTGAATCATTCAGACCCCTTTAAGTCACGTCTCTGACTCAACCTTCTTCTGAGCTCGACTGAGCTTCAAGGCTCTTTGACATGTCTTCAAAAGACCCAATCCCTTCCAGGCCCAACTTTGGAAATTCTTGGCGTTTTTTTGTGATGGTACAGTCCAGAGTAGGATTCAAGCCAGGATTCAAGTATTAAAGTAAAGACAAATGGCCATTTGGTTGAAAAGTTGGGAATTTTTCTTGTTGGTCTCAGTGATCAGCTTGTGCTGAGGGCGCTGGGGTTGTTTCTTTGACTCTTTTGGAGGCAATTTGAGGACTAGCTAAGCATGTTTTAATAATAAATTCATGAATTTCCATAAACAATTCAAGCAGGAAATGGCACACCTAGAATCGGCTACATGAGCACGCACTTACATAGGCATGCACACTCAGACTCTTCCCAAGATGACAGATGGCCCTGAGAGGGTTACAGGAGACACACGGATGGTCTGAGGAAAGTGGTACGTTGACACACAATGCATGTGTGAGATGGAGAGGTCAAGAACAGCTTTGGCACCCTGCTGTGTCAGCATGACTCCATTCCTACCCAATTTCCTGTTGCCTGTAGTAATTGCAAGCGTCTGCTAGATGCACCACAGAATCTTTCACATGTGAAGTCTTATTTTCTAATGCTATTTTGTACACTAATGCCATTTGGAGAACCTGACAGCCTTTACTTGTTCCTTTAAAGGTAACTTTCTGTGTGTGTGTTTGTATGTGTTTCAGACTTTAGCTGGGCTGCTAATCTGTGAATGTGCGAGCACCATCTGGCCATGGGGATTTATCTCCCATCGTCCAATGGCTGCTGTCTGCTCTCTCCACCCTCTTTACTATGTGCTTTTGCTTTTATGTTTCCAGTATCTGCCTCTCCTTTTCCCGTCTCATCTCTACTGTCGCTTGCTTGTTCTCTCAAGCCTCTCTGTGTCTTTTTGTTTGCGGCTTTCTCTTATATGTGTTTTTTTTTCGCAGGCTGCAGTTATTTTGGTCATCTGCAGTTGTCAAGTGTCTATAAACACAACAGGACAAAAGAAGAATACAGGAACATAACTTAGTCTTGATTTCTTGAATGTTCTTGGCATAACAAAAGGCCTGTGCTAATGTGATTTAAAGTGATTTCCCTCCTCTTTCCTGAATTGAAGACAGCACCTTCATTGTTTTGGTCTTAAAATCCTGGGCTGCCATTTTGTCCTGAAAAGCTTTGGTTGGAACAGACGCTTGGTATCTAAGAAACCACCATCTTTTCCTGTAGGTTTTTTCCTGGAACTTTATTTTGTGTAATATCTGTGATCTCCAGAAATGATGCACTTGAGAACTGCTCATTACTAGGGCTGTAACGATACACCAAACCCACGATTCAGTTCGTATCAAGATTTTTTTTCGTGGGGGGTGGGAGAAAAAAACGATTTTTAAAACAGCCCGGCTTGGTAATAGATAACAGGGCCCGAGCACACTGAGTAAATACTTGAACCCCACGAAAATGGTCGCATATCTATGGCGGCATATGCCAGTAATACGCGAGCGCACCACTGATGCTGGCGCGTGCGGTAAATCACATACGCCAGAGGAAAACAGATCTACACGCAAACAAACGGGAGCCGCGAGTGTTGCGATTTCGGTTTCATGTCGTGTATCGTTACAGCCCTACTCATTACTAGGGTATGCAATCCTGTTTCTGAAGAGCCTCTTGCAGTTTACCTTCAGTATGATTAGCTAGTTCAGATGTATGTTTGTGCTAAACGCTGTAGGAAGGTGATTCTTAAGATTTTGTATCTTTCACAGTTTTTACAATATTTTCACTTCATCTTAAACCAGAAAAGCAATGAAAGGCTTGTCGCATATGATTTTTCAATACCCAAAGTATTAGTGAGCATTTGTCATTGCCACTTATCCATTTTTAAAGGATTAGTTCACTCCTGAATTAAAGCCAGTGTCTTTCTTTCTTTCTTCATTCAAAAAGAAATTAGGGTTGTGCGACTTCAAACGTTACATAAACATATTGGACAAGCCACATATGTTTAGTTCTCTGACAAAGGGTGTTTTCACACATGGCCTTTCCTACATCACTATGTTATGTGTGAAGTCATGGATGCATAGCTATTTAAAGCTAGAGCAGTTAAAATCTATACAAACGTAATTTCTTTTTTTAGAAAATGGACAATCATTTTGCTAGACTGCTAGATAAGAGCCTTATTACTCGGCTGGGAATGTGTAGTGCCCTTTGAAACTGCAATTTGACATCCGTTAAAGTCCACTGTATGAAGAAAACGTTTGGAACGTTTTCCTTAAAAACCCTCATTTATTTTAGACCGAAAACAGAAAGACAAGAACGTCTTGATGACATGGGGTGAGTAAATTATCAGGACACTAAACCTTTAAGTCCATTTTTTTCAATTTTCTTAAGTTTCTCAGGAAATCCCGAGAACACTGGCAACAACAGACTGTTGGGATGTCCAGAGTTGGCACCTTGGGCTTTGCAGTTGGCTTTTGTTTTTCTGAGAGACGGGGATGGCGGAGGGCACTCAGGCCTTGCCAAGTGCCTGCACACCTCAGGACAGGATGGCTTCCCAGCATGCCTCTCAGCACACACCCGAACACACTTTAAGTAATCCATTTACTGGGCATGATAATATGAAATGCCTTTGGCTCAAAGAGTTGGTTCCCTGCTTCTGTGGACTCTTGCGACAGGAAGTGGACATCTTGACTTACGCTATATGAAAGGATTTTTGGATTTTCCTAGTTGACGTTATGACTCTGAAGTGTTTCGTGACTTAATGTAAAGAGCTGATAACCAGAAGGCTGCTGGTTCAATCCCTGTAGGAAGCAAGTCCCGAGGGATCATGCCCCTAAGCAAGGCACTTAACCCTGGGATTAAATTCATGGAGCCATTCTATAGAAATCGTACCAATCAATTCCGTCGTCTTTGTTGTACAGTAATTTCTAGACATGTTAACCCATTTTTGTTCTTTCCCTCAAATTTCATTTGTTGAGATGGAGTACACATTGTGCTCTCAATCTGATTCAAATATATTACAATCTATATGCTTAATGCAATGATCTACTGATCACTGGAGTTACGTTATCTATAGGGTTCAGGAAATTCAACGATTATAGGGACTTTAAGCCTGTGTAATGGTGGCTTAGCCCACTGCTCCAGCTACTGTGTAGACTCACCATCTGGACCCTAATCCCAGAGAATCGCCATCTTTGGGCTCCTTTGCATGGCGAGAGAAAGCATGCAAGCAGGCCTGATCACACTCTGACACTATCCTAACCAATTGCAGCTATCTTTACTTTTTTTAAGCCTTATTACAGAACTGTATTAGGAGTTGCATCTTGGTAAATGCATTTTTAATTATTCATGAAGTTCAGTGTAAAAGACAGTCTTGATGAAAACGATTTCATGTGTACAGCCATTTCGTATATTTTGAGAAACGATGATGTCATCGTACCACATCCTGACCCTAGTCAGACACCGGAACTTCACGCACCAGCAAACAACACAAATAAACACTGAACGATTATCTTCTAGTAACTAACATTAACACAGATTAAAACATATATTGTTCCCTGTTTGTTTGTATATAGCTTGCAGTTTATGTGCACAGTCAAAGTCTTCATCTCCAATCTTTAGTGTATCTCTGTGGCAACATGTATACTACATCATATTGTTTCAGTTTTGTGTGCATGCATATATTTCTTGAGATTGGATTGGGAAAGCTCTGGCTTCGTGTGGATGTAGCCTTAGTGCTCAAATCAAATCTGTTTACGTTTACCCAAAGAATTATATCAACTTATGAACGGTCTCAGGAAACGCCCTTTACTGGAAAAGGATCCTAAAATCCCCAAATATTTCCATGGATATGGGAACCCTGTTTTTTGTTTTTTTTCCTCAAAATGACCAACCAAGACTTTTTGTTCTTGATTTGCTTGATTTAGTGGGAGAGCAGTTGTTTCTTTCTCTCTCTAGTCACGATTAGCATGTGTACCTTCAAATTCAGTTCAAACATGAATCGCCATAGTGTTATACCAGATAAGGTACAATGGACACTGTGGAAAAAGCTACCTGTAAAGAAAGGGCATCACCGGGGATGAAGAGATGCCACCTGGGCATCAGACAGCAGGAGCGTGGCCGTCCTGGCTGCTGCAGATAAGTGCCACTGACCTCATTAACTGCATCCCTGGCAGCACGGGAGCCGCTGAGATCAGGCTGACAGATTGCGAGCAGCCTGTCCTCCGACCGTGCCACGGAGCGCAGCTCTTCATTCACGGCTGATTGGAAAAGGCAGCGTAGAGCCAAAACTCACTCAGAGTGAAAGGGAGACAGAGAGAGAAAAAGTGCAAGACTGACGTATTGGGGAAGCTGCTTGCAGAAGCACTGGGACTTTGACTCTTTTGATTTTCTCTATGCCCACATGTTTTCTCTCAAGGACTTTTTCTTTTATCTCTTCTTAGTGCGCACAATAACACAACGCCACCCCATTCCCAAGATGAATTATCACACCTCAGAGTACAAGCAGTAACTTTTGACCTCGATAATTAAACGTTGCTTGTATGAGGCTGCAGGTGCAGCTTCTCCTGAAAGAATCTTTTGATTGTTCCAGTTAATTCAACACATCGTTTGAGATTTTGACCTCCTGTGGGCTCTTCTTCATAGTACTGCATGGGTGTCCAGTTCAGCTCATGAAAAGGCTATGTCCTGCAGAGTCAAACTCCAACCTGTTCCAACACGTACGGGGGCGTTTCTAGTAAATCTGAAGATCTTGATCTTGTTTCAAGTCAGGGTATGTGATCAGAGTGGAGAGGTTTAATTCTGAATGAATTTGAAAAGTCGTGGTTTTCACTCAATAATGCATTTACACAAATTTAATTGTACTTAATCTGTATCCTTTTTTTGCATGAGCAGAAATCTGTAAGAAATACAGCGATCCGTAGCTAAGATAACTGACAAAAAATTAGGGTTGGGGCCAAACTCTGCAGGACAGTGTCCCTTCAGGGACAGGTTTGGATGTGTCCAGTCCTGTTTCTGGAGATCTACCTTCCAGCTGATCTTCAGGAACACTTGATGATTACAGACAGGTGTGTTGGAACAAGTTTGGAACACTGCGAATTGGTGTGAGTTTCTTGAAAACATGTACAGTATATGGCCTTGTTTCATATTAATTCAGCACATTTTTCATGCAAATTCTTATTAGCATATTACATCTGTATATTTTACTTATTAGGACTTTTTGGGATGTATGTTTTTTTCTTTCTTGTTAAACTTCATAGTATATTATATTATTATACACACGATACACACTAAATATGCTTAAAATATACAATTATCTGCATAATACAGTACTTTTTACATATTACAGTAAAGAACATTTACTGTATTTGCATTACAGATATTGAAAATGTGGAATGAAATCCACCTGTATTTTCTTTTTTTAAATACCTCTATATATATATATAAATATATATAAATATAAATATATTATACTAATGGTTAATGCTTTGATCTGCGTGATCTGCAAATTCAATTATAATGCAATTTACAAAGCACAAAATAATGAATCATTACCAAACCATGGTATGTAGTACCATAACTGAATCATGGTATTACTACAGTGCTTTTTTAAAGAGATTTGATACGTCTAAAATAGCAATTATGTCAGTTTTTACACTATATATCACATGACGAGGTACAGTATGAATATTATGCAGCGCTGTACCCTCTCTACAAAACATCTCACATGAGATTCATCCTCGCAGAGACTGAAACATTAGTTTTGCATTAGTCATTCTCTGTGCACACAGACATTAACATGCACTTTACATGCTTCTCACGGCACACAAGTATAAAATACGCAGCAGCTTTATCGGAGCAGGAGATTTCTTGTTTCAACAAGCACCTTCACGGTTTGCATTTTTGGTGTTTCCTTTTATTGCATTTAACCATTCGCGATATCTATGTAGATCATGCTCTCATGATGTGATTCTATCTAAAAGCCCGACGCTGACCCATGATTTCAGAACCATGATTGCAATCCCACTTATATGTTGGAACGGAAATGCGTATGGTTATAAAAGCTAAAATTAGAAGTATGCATAGTCGCGTGCAACATTTCGCCGGCTGTCCCAGTTGCGATTGCATGCATGAACGCTCTCACATCCAAACTCACGTCATTACCTCTGTGTGTGCATGTGTCTTGAGGGCTAAACCAACTGGCTTTCTGACATGTTATTCTTGTAATTATTCTGTTTTATTCAGACTTGATGAAAAGGGGAATACGTTTTATCCGAGAGACTAATTAACAGAGCTTCCCAGCAGCTGAGAACGATGTGATAAAACCCGCTAATTATTTGAGGAGAACATCTTTGGCTTTAATGCTGTTCTCTAGCACCACCTTAACAGATTTTCCTCTTTAATTCTTACGGCATGTTGTGAGTTACACCGCAGTCATTAGATAGTAAATGTTTTAATTGGCGTATGGTGTTATTGTGCGAGTCTGAAGTCATGTAAATCAGAGAAAGTGCATCCTCAGAGAAAGATACATTTGTTTTTTTTTTTGTTAATTGTGGGTTAGATGGTAGAGATTCTGTTGCAATGTTGGCGGGATTTGGTTTATTGGTTTATGGGAGTTGAACAACTTGCAGCAGTACGCCGGTTTCACACTGCACGGGTCAGCAGGGCGTAAGCGGCGCGTATTTTTTTCGGCGCCCATGCCGCTCGCGCGCTGCTTACGGTGCGCTCACATGGGGCGTCAGCGTCAACGCTTCCCATTGACTTTGAATGGCTGACGTCAAGCATTGGCGAAATGCATTGTGGATCCGTCGCCGTTGCTGTACTGGTGTTGCTCGCAGCAGTAGTTGAAAAATTCTCAACTTCTGCCGCGAGCAACGTCAGTGAAGCGCCTCTGACGGAAGCGTCAGCCAATCAGGATCGCTCTATGCAAATGCGGCAGCCAATCACGTTCATCC
>JAUMHQ010000087.1:10993547-11009364 GCA_032361165.1 Enteromius paludinosus
CCCAAAACGGCAGAAAAATGCTACAATGTATCATTTGTTGCCCTTGGTCCGGACCAAATGAACTGAACCACAGATGTTAAAGCTCCCTTAGAAAGTTCTGTTCAGAAATGACTTCACTTATAACATCAAATTGCTGTGTGGTTTTATTTCCAGTGAACTGTCTGTGGACATTTGTATTAAGCATCTAACTCGTTTTTCTCTACACTTTTGTCTTTTCTCAGTGGTCTGTAGTTTCCGCGGATCGGTGTCACATGGTCTGACTCTAGAGCTTGGAGAAACGGTTCAGATCCTGGAGAAATGTGAAGGTAAGCGTTCTAAAGTATAGTTAAACTTTTAACCTGATGTTTTTGGATGCATACTTTTTTGAAACAGGTCTGGATGGAAAATCTTGTAAATACTGTAAAAAGGCACTTTTTATAGTATAATATTTCTTCTCCTGTTATTGGAAATAAAAATGACTAATAACTTTAAACCGCCTTTTGGTCTCATACCTCGTCCTACAAAGAGACAAACAAAACAAAAAATATATATTTTTTTTATTAGTTTTTGAACACATAATTGTTATGCTTATTTAATTTGCATGCTAAAACAAAACAATGGAGCCAGGGTCGAACTATTATACTCCATCGTCATGTTGACAAAAATAATAAAATGCACAAACACTTAATTTGACCTCCTATAGTGAATAGAAAACATTTTCCATAGGTTAGACATAGCCATTAAAATGAAATTCAAGTGCCAAGAGATATATCAACATTTGCCACCCACTCATAGTACAGTATGTCTTGTATATTACAAGACAAATTCTCCTGTCTCTGCGTTTTTTGCTCAGTATGTAACTTGTGCTGCTGGCGGTCTTCAGAAACCAGAATAATTCTGAATACTTAAATGTAACCAAGAGACTTTCAACACAGATATTCAGGGCGCCTCTAGGGTCACCATGTAACTGTATTTCAGCCTACAGAGCAGTAATGCTCTGATAAGCATATATTTATAATCAGGTAGACTTTAAGAGAACTAAAGCTCCTTTGGAGTTATAAGCTTTATAAGTTTGGTTTTATTTCGTGAATTTTAATAGTCCACAACAGCACTATTAGTTAGATTTAGCTTACCTTAGTTCTGCAGATGCAGTTTGAGGGTTAGTCATGCGCCCATTTCAGGACAAGGGCTTGATTCATGGGCGTATCATCGATTGCTTTAATGAAAGCTGTACATCGGCTTCCTGGCCTGAATGTGCTAGCTCGCTCAGATAACAGAAGTGATCATGTGATATTAGCCGTGGCACAACGGTCCTCCAGTATTGATCGAGAGTTCATTCACTTTTTCCATGAGTAATCTTCTTTTATCAGGTATACTGTGAGGTGAAATAGATGAAGCAAGATCTTCTAGACATTGTTGGACCCCTCTAGGCTTCAAACATTTCGCAAGTCACCTTTTGGATGATTAATTTCTTCTCGAATCAGTTTACTTTGAGACTAGCTTTATCTCCCATTGGAAATGATATTGCTTCAGGGTTGCTGTTTTAATAGCTCAAGAGACTTTACTCAGTAAAGTTCTCAGCAATGAGGCATAAAATAGAAACAGAGAATACAATTTTGACATATTGTAATAGAAAAGAGCTATAAATTGAATGCTGACCGTTCACATAATTTGGTATTGAAAAGAAATGAATGAGAAACTTCACACTGAAATCTGATCTTTTGCTCGACGTCTGATCATAAACTTTGGTTTCTTAGGAGATTTAAGTCAGTTTGAGACATTTTTTAGATCTCTAGATCACACAAAGTGATTTGGACATCACTAAATCTAAAAAAATTGATAGATGTGCATTATTGAAAAAAAAGTTGCATGTTACAAACTTGTGTCAATTTGAGTTTAAATGTTATTCAGACATGCGATGAATACAAATTCGCTACAAGGTAACAGAGTTTTCATAGATTTTCGCTTCAGCCCCTTCTGGGTCCTGAAAGAAAAGTGGCTCAATTTCAGAGTGTCGCAGTTTAAAGGTCAGTAATAAAAAATGCTCGTTCCCAAGAGCTGTCAGTGGTCATGGCTACAGCCTGATATTCAGAGCCCGCAGGCAAAGAGACGCATGCTGCATTGTAGCTCAGCCAGTGAAATACAGCCTTTTAAAGGAGCAAGAAATATGTTTCAGTCTGCAAAAGTGGCAAAACATAAAACCCTGTCGTTCAACCTCAGATGTTTGACTGGTAGAGTGAATTTAAGTAGTCCTGGGTGAAATTTTTTTTGCCTATTGTGAAGTCATTTCACTTGACTTTTTTTGAGACTGCAGTTATGCATAGAATTGATAGGTGCCTCATAATACAAATCTGCAGAAAAAGCAACTTTTCATCTTTTCATGTTCAAAGGAAACAATAATTATGCATACATAGACAAACAGATTGTGTGTATTGGGCAGTGGATTATCTGCGGGTCACCTAGTGAGGTGAGAGTTTTGGCTTTGGCCTCAAGGGCTGGGATAATCACTGATTCACTGGGTTAGCAGTTTACTGTACGTATTGATTGTTTTGCTGCAGTGCCATGCTTTTGAGGTAATGGATGCCTGGAAAATCGAAGCTTTTCAAAGCTCCAGGTTCAGGAGTGCCGCGGTGGCCTGGAGTGGCCAGTGGTCTGATTGGAACGCTCTGTTCTTAAGAACGGAAGATTTTGCGGTGTCATCCACTGGGAACTTGAGGGAGAACTGTATGCCTGAAGACTTGACAGGGTACTCGACTGTTTATGCTCAATGGGAGTTTCCTTTTAACCGTAAACAGTCCCCTGGCCAGCAGAAATTTTCAAAAAGGGGACTTAATTTACTCTAGACTTAAATGGATGGACAGTCAGACAGACAGACTGAGAGAGGGATGGATGGGAGGATGAACAGACAGACAGAAGGACAGATGTACAGAAAGACAGACAGAGAGAGGGATGGACAGACAAAAAGACAGACAGATAGATGGTTGGGCATACAGAAAGACAGTCAGAGAGAGGGATGGACAGACAGAAAGACAGACAGAGAGAGGAATGGATGGGAGGATGGACAGACAGACAGAGAGAAGGACGGACAGATGGACAGAAAGACAGACAGGGATGGACAGACAAAAAGACAGTCAGAGAGAGCAATGGACGGGAGGATGGACAGACAGACAAGGACGGATGGATGGACAGAAAGACAGACAGGGATGGACAGACAAAAAGAAAGCCAGAGAGAGGGATGGACAGACAAAAAGACAGTCAGAGAGAGGAATGGACGGGAGGATGGACAGACAGAGAGAAGGACGGACGGATGGACAGAAGGACAGACAGGAATGGACAGACAGAGAGAGGAATGGATGGGAGGATGGACAGACAGACAAGGACGGATTGATGGACAGAAAGACAGACAGGGATGGACAGACAAAAAGACAGCCAGAGAGAGGGATGGACAGACAAAAAGACAGTCAGAGAGAGGAATGGACGGGAGGATGGACAGACAGACAGAGAGAAGGACGGACGGATGGACAGAAGGACAGACAGGAATACACAGACAGAAAGACAGACAGAGAGAGGAATGGATGGGAGGACGGACAGACAGACAAGGACGGATGGATGGACAGAAAGACAGACAGGGATGGACAGACAAAAAGACAGACAGAGAGAGGGATGGACAGACAAAAAGACACACAGAGAGAGGAATGGACGGGAGGATGGACAGACAGACAGAGAGAAGGACAGACGGATGGACAGAAGGACAGACAGGAATGGACAGACAGAAAGACAGACAGAGAGAGGAATGGATGGGAGGATGGACAGACAGACAAGGACGGATGGATGGACAGAAAGACAGACAGGGATGAACAGACAAAAAGACAGACAGAGAGAGGGATGGACAGACAAAAAGACAGACAGAGAGAGGAATGGATGGGAGGATGGACAGACAGAAAGAGAGAAGGACGGACGGATGGACAAAGACAGACAGGGATGGACAGACAGAGAGAGGGATGGACAGACAAAAAGACAGACAGAGAGAGGGACAAACAGACAGAAAGACAGACATAGAGAAGGACGGACGGATGGATGGATGGATGCATGGATGGATGGATGGATGGATAGATGTGGATGGGTGGATGGACAGGCAAACAGACAGAGAGAAGGACGGACGGATGGACAGCCAGACATAGAGAGGGTTGGACTGACAGAAAGACAGACAGAGAGGGATGGACAGACAGACAGAAGGACGAATGGACAGAAAGACAGACAGAGAGAGGGATGGATGGAAGGATGGACAGACAGACAGAGAGAAGGATGGAAGGATTGACAGAGAAACAGACAGAGTGGGGGATGGACAGACAGACAGACAGAGAGGGATGGACAGACAGACAGAAGGACGGATGGACAGACAGACAGACAGAGAGAGGGATGGATGGAAGGATGGACAGACAGACAGAGAGAAGGATGGACGGATTGACAGAGAAACAGACAGAGTTGGGGATGGACAGACAGACAGAGAGAGGAATGGACAGTCAGACAGAGAGAAAGAGAGATGGATGGGTGGATGAATGGACAAACAGATGGAAGGAAAGACACAGACAGACAGACAGACAGACAGAGAGAGAGGGGAATGGATGGACAAATGATTGAAGGACAGACTGAAGGACAGACAAAGAGATAGATAGATAGATAGATAGATAGATAGATAGATAGATAGATAGATAGATAGATAGATAGATAGATAGATAGATCGATAAAAGGGCGTGGCACTCTAAAGGGCAAAACCTCTTGAGATAGACATGTCACCACCACAGCTGTGAGCATGAACAATCTGACAGCTCAACACGTCCCTGCAGTCTACACCTGTTGAGAGACACAGACAGAGATGACACGTTTCATCAGGTGTTTGTTTGTTGGCAGCTGTGTGTTGATGCTGAGTTTCCTCATGTCCACATGGAAGCCTCACACCAGCAAAAATGAGCCGTCTGCTAATATATCACAGCTAATGCCTACAGTCAGCCTCTAGCACAAACACTGTTTGTGTACGGCACTAACAACTTTTTCTGCTTGTTTTGGTATGGATTCTTCTCTAGAGGAGACCTCAACATCTTGTTTGCTAGCTACTGTGCAGCAGCTTGTAGCAAGCTAACGGCAAAATCATTTCTACATTGCTAAAAACATATTGACACTCATGTGGCCCAGTGCCAATTTGTGTCATACAACCTGACACAAGAGCCTTCGTCCAAATGTTGTTCATTAGCTAATAGAATAGTTCGGTGTGGTGCTAAATGGAAAGAGACAATGGAAACAGCTAACTTTGACTGACGCGACCATTCATTCCTTGCATGAACCAAATAGCTAATTACAAGGTGCTCCTCCTCCATTTTCAAGATGCACCTGGGGAGAATGCTAACAAAAAACAGACTGCCATGATTAATGTGGCAGAGTCTGCGTTGCGTTCGAGACAGATGGCCACAGGTGTGAGCGACGCTAGCAGCCAGGCTTATGAATATTTTCCACGGTTGTCACAGCAGATTGTTTACAAACAATAATTTCACTTCCTGTTTTCCACAGATTCTTTACTGAATCCAAATGCCCTGCCAAATAGTTGGTCAGGCTTGATAAGGAGTATTTTTTGAAATATTATGCTAATTTATGCTGTTATTGCTAAGTAGGTAGTAAAATGGGTAGTATAGTCAGTGCAGCATGCTAACAATGACACCCTGGCAACCATCCTGATTACACTAGTATCTGCCAAGCAACATGGTAACGTCACTTAAGGCATCTAACCATATGCAATACCCTAGCAACCAACAACAACAACTACTGTATTGGCATAACAACATGGAAACATCCCTCAAGACACCTTAGCAACTGCATAGCAACACCCTGGCAACCATTCAGATCACTCTAAACACGTTAACAAACAGCATGGCAACATCTTAGCAACTACCCAGAACACCCTAGTAGCCTATTGGCACAGCGACAGATTACCATCATTCAAAGACACCTTAGCAACTGCGTAACAACACACTGACATCCCCCCAGAGCACCTTAGTATCAACATAACAGTATGGTAACCTCACTCAAGACACCTTAACAGACAGTATACTGCAACGGTTACAATAGCAACACACTAGCAACCCCCAATAACAACTATTGGCATAGATGCATGATGGCATCACTCAAAAGACCTTAGCAACTGCATAGCAACACCCTGGCAGCTACCTACAGTAGAACACCTGTTGGCATAGCAACAAGACACTTAGCAAGTGCATGGCAACACCATGGCAACATCCCATAAAATCTATTAGCATACTGTAGCAACATGTTTACATCACTTGAGACATCTTACAACTATCTCCTAGCAACTATCTATAACTCCTATTGGCATAGAAACATGCTAACATTACTCTAGACACCTTAGGAACTGCATAACAACCACCCAGAGCATCATTTGTGTCGCCTTTATTCCATCAGAAAGGGATTGATATTAGTCAGGGCTGCTGCGGCACAATAGGTCTTTGCTAATAGCTAATGGTTTAGCTTTAGGGGAGGCACCGGTTATTTATGCTCTAATTAAGTGAGAAATACCCAAGCAGGGAAAAGCCAAGAAATAATTTGGTAGATGATGCGGCCAAGGCTCATTGTTTCTAGACAAATACAGTGTGAGAAAAAAGACAGGAATTGGATAAGTAGGTATAGATGAATTTGCAGTATTTGGTGAAACTTTAAGCCTTTTTCATGTCAATTATTTGGTATACACTTTATTCACACTTGATCAAGCAATATTTATTGTATCACGTTCAGCATTTTTGATGTTGTTACCCCCAGTGTTCATCAGCAGCAACTGTGTAACAATATCAAAATACCTTCAGGCCTCATACTTTTACTACTTTTTGTTGTATGATGAAATTAAAATAAAGAGTTTTCAAACAGGTTTCCTGAACACACCCCTCATTTGCTATTGGTCAGATAGTCTCACCCCAAAGTCGTGCCATTGGTTGATCTTTTGTTGCTATGTTGATTAAACAAGCAAGGCAGTGTTTTGAATTCGCCTCAGTGTTAGTACTGTTCTGGGAAATCAACCAATGGGTGAAAGTATTTTTAGCGCATCAAAAATGTTTGCTCTTCATCTTTATCATTAAAAAGTTAGTTCGAAAAAGCTTATAAAAAACCTTGCTGAGCAAGCAGTGTAAAAAAACAAAAAAACAAGTGCTTTTACTCCAGGCGACTATTTAGTCATGATTTAATGTGTCGTTAAGTAGCCCTTTATGCGGCTAGCGTTGCTAACAGCTGGCTTTCTTACTGTAATAATAAGGTGACATACTGTGCAGAGACTTGATTTGAATTTTTTGAGCTCGTTTATTACGGACTGAAGGCTTATTATGATGTTGGTGGGGTTCTGCAGCAGCGTGGTGAATCTGCTGGGAGGCAGAATATTTCTGAGATGTGTTGGACGTCAGCCAGTGAAACTGATGGGCCAGACCTTAGTGTACTATAAGTTCCAGTCTTTATGTTCCACCTCGTCTGAAAGATATGGCCTTCAACACAGCACGGTTGCTGTGCAAATGCCATTCGATGCATTAAGGATGCAGTGAAGCACTTTTTCAGAGTCAAAAAGTCAAGTGTATGTCTGCATGCAGCATATAGTTCAGTACGTTTACAAAAAAGAGCTAGCATTTAGATATATATTTCAAAAGTGAATGTTACAGGTGTATAAAGCTACGTGGGCCTGGACACCCGCTTGAGTAAGTAATAATTTTTTTTAATTAAGAGTATGTATCATGTAATTCTTAGAAAAAAGGCAGAACAGTCAGAATTGTGAGATAAAAAGTTGCAATTAGCTTTATAATTTTTTTTATTCAGTAGCGGAGATGGGCTTCCGTATAGTGCATACTTGTTACGCTATGTCACATGCTGCCTTTGTTTTCTTTTTGTGGCCATTTCATTGATTATTTTTATCAATGTTTCTCAGTTAACATTTGTATTCTGTGTATTACAGGATGGTACCGAGGATTTTCCACCAAGAAACCCACAATTAAAGTAAGCTGATTAATTTTTTTATACTTAATAATAAGGATTTTACAAACCATCTGGTGTGCAGTTTGTTTGCTTGTTGACCTACAGTGACCCAGTTTAAATGTCAAGTAACAACAAAGATCTACTGTTGAACTGCGGTAGGTCGGGACCCGTGCCTGTTTTGATACAGCCATGGAAGGCAGGGTAAAAATGTGCTACATGCAAATTGTACCATGTAGTTTATGCAGCTGTCTTTGACTTAAAACAATAATAAAACTAAATAATGATAATTATTAGAATACAAATATATATATATATATATTACTTATATTATACTTTGTAGTAACATCCCTATATTAATTCACTGAATGAGGCACATTGACTGCCAGAAAAAAATTTAAAGCTTACCTTGCAACAGTCCTCTTGTTTACAGTTTTGCTACAAAATGAAATCAATACATGCGTTTTACAATAACTGGCCTTTGACTGGTTGGAAAATATGTAGCAGTGATCTTTCAAATTGTAGCAGCTAGGGACTCTCTCTTCAGTGCTCACTCAAAGGCCGCGTGGGCTATTGTTTCTAATGTTGTTAGGTAATGCTTTCTAAAATACTCCAGAATAATACACCTAATGTAAAATTGTCTGTGAATACCATTTCATATCAAAATGAACAGACAATAAAGGATATAAGCGATCTCTGATTAAAATTTTAAATGATCTATTTCCAGTTCCATTCAATTTTGATTTGAACTGAATATAACATTCATATTGCATAATTGTTATTTCTAATATATAACATGATTTGGAGGAATAGGAAGATTTTGCCTGTCAACTTGAATATTAAACAAATTTTTGCTTAAAAAGTTCATAAAAGCATTCTCATGTAAGTTCTCAGGTTATACAGCATCAGCAGATTCCTTCACAAAAATACCTAATGTGCAAATTTTTAGCACTGAAACTATTAATTTATAGAAAAAGTAAATTTTTTTGTAAACTGTTTATTAAACCACTTGCATTTTTTTTATATAGCATTTCAGTGTAAATTATTAAATTGTTGAATCATTCAAGAAACCAACTGTCTGTAAAACCGCTCTTGCAGAACACAGTGCAGACAAATTTTGTTTGCGTACATATCTGTGCAAATTATTCGCAAAAGTTTTCTTGCGTAAATCGTTGCCCAAAACGTTTGTTTGTTTTTTTTAACAAAATTTAATTGTGATTTCAGAACAACATTCAGCAACATGCATATTTTTCCGTAAAAACATTTATGCTTAAATTGTAGCAACATTAATATTTTTCATTACAAAATGTAGTAAGGAAATTCATAAAAGCTTTGTTTACATTTATCTGTGCAAATGTCTGTGCAAATTGTTCATTAAACCTTGTGTAAAGTCAATGCATCATGGAGTGCAGAGAAATTAATTTTTCTAATTATTCGTAAAATACATTGTATATAAATTGTTGCATCATACATAAAAACATCTATGCAAATATTTCGCAAAACCTTTCTTAAGTAAATTGCTGCGTTATGCATTGCAAACATATTTAAAAAAACAAAAACAAAACTAATTTCATAAAACTATTTTACATGTATTGTCACATCATGCAGCACTGAAACATGTGTGAAATGTACACAAAACTTAAAGTGTTACTGTTTTACTTTATTTTGACAATAAATGTAAAATAATTTAGCCTGTATGTATTCAGTCCATCAACAAGAAAGTTGGTAGCTCATTATTTTACGGTTACATCTATTAGTTGCTTATTAGCATGCATATTACTAGAATTTTAGCCCAATATTAGCTAATTAAGCCTACCCAATACCTAAACCTAACAACTACCACACTAACTATTAATAAGCAAGTCGTAGTAAAAGCAAGTGTTACCTGTTCCAAAGTGTTACCAGATAGTTTTACATCATATGTTCTTGACTCCTCTGTGCTGTTTTTAGTGTTATCTGAGGACGTTTTGAATATACTTAGAAGCCCTCATTTTACTTAACAGTGATGGCTACTTAAAAGTGGCAGTGAGTACCTAATATCCACATCATAGACAAGACTGTGCTTGTTATTCAGTAGTTCCTGACCTCACAAGCCAGGTTGAGGCAAGGACAGGGCGTACTGAAAATATTCCTCCCTAAAGACAGATTTTCTCAGGATGAGAGGAGGAGGATGGAGCTTTAAAGAGACTTAGATCTTGTCTTCCGCAGCTGTTTTCTTCAGGGGAACAAACACACAAGCAGGTATTACTGCGGGCGCCATGTTGAGCTTATTTGGTGGTGAAAATGTTTACACTGCGGCAGAATTTCTTACACTTCACTTGAATGCACTGAGAATCACCGAGACATCAGAACTGTATTAAGAAAAGGTTCGGCTGTTGTAATACATGTTTCTTACAGTGTAACATGGATATCAATCTCAAGTCTTATTATTGGACTGCGCTATTCAAATGCAGTCCATATCTTGACAGAACCATATCCAGTAGCTGACATTTTCCTTTATGTGAGTAAAGTTCACCTTACAAAGGACAGCTGAAAAGTTTTATGCGTACGGTGACCTTTACAGAACTATGGCTAAACTACGAAGAAGCCCTCATCCAAAGCATCAAAGATGAAGAGCTTTAGGCTAAATGTTGTTTGTAGGAATGAACAGGACCGTTGTTTTGATGTGAACGCTCTGAAGTCATGTTTTTGATGTAACAGTCACCTGGCAGATACAATGGGGTTAGTTTTTTCAAACTAAAATACATAAATGTAGTGCAGTTTGATTTGACATTACATTGTTTAAATAATTATTCTTAAATCTGAATATATATATATATATGTAAACTGTAATTTACACATTTTTATTTTTACAATTTAAATTTTCGTTTGCAGTTTGTTTACAGTTATGTTTATTATTGAATTATAAACCAATACATTTGTTACTTTAGTACATCAAGTTAAACTAAGTGAAAATGAGAAATTTTATATTATTTGAAATATAATATTTTAGTAATTAGTAATTTAGTAATTTAAAAATATATTTTACGGTTTTAGTTTTAGTTACTAATAACTCTATTATACTTATAATTTATATAGTTAATCATATGTTTTAAGGAATATGAATACATTTCAGTCAAATAGTCTGATTGCAAAATGCATATTTTTGCTATATTCGTACAATATATGTTAGCTATTTATATTAGTTATACAAAAAGATATATAATTTAGAATATGTATTTATAGATATAAGTACATTGCATATTGAAGTTATAGTGCTGTCAACCGATTAATCCCAATTAATCACTGTTACTAATTAATACTATATTAGTACTGAATATACGTATTTCAAAATATATGTGTACATAATAACTATACACACTTCACACACATATATTATGTAAGCAAAAACATTATATTTTGAATGCGATTAATCGCTTGTTTTCAAATTCTCAACTCTGGATTAACATCATTATCTATTTTACTCAATGGTATTTTAATAGTATTTTTAGCTCAGTGAAATCACAATTCGACTGTGTATTCAAGATATGCATACTCCGTGCATCATATATGTTACTGAATGAACATGTTGAACTCACTGTGAACTTTTAAATGAAAAAATATTTGAATATAGGCGCAGGTGTGTCCCGCTGTATGCCAGTTGACACTTTACTCGAGGTGAGAATCCATAGGGCTGCCTTTGTGTTCACTGTGTGTGTGCATGCCATGTGGCAAGACCTCAAAGTGCCCTCCGGAGGTGCCCGTGATGCCCGCTGTATGTAGAGTCCTGAGCAGTGCTCTCCATGGCCAATCCTTGCTAATCTTCTGTAGAGGTGACACTGGGCTGGCACCTGTTCCTAAATTCATGTGCCAGGCCTGCGCTGAGAGAACCACAGGGTTGTACTCACAGTGTGAATGAGGTGGGAAACTCATGCCATTACCTGGAGCTGCAAGGAAAGCTCGCCACCCAAACTGCTTCGAATTCCTGCTGTATTGTGTATATGTATATATATATAAATATGTTTTTACAGTCGCGTGAAGCATTAAACTCAAATGATGGGACTCATTTGAAACACAATGTAGTTTCAATAAAAAAAAAGGTTTTTAAATAAATTGTTCGTCAAAACTACTCTTGCGTAAATTGTTGCATCACTAACAAATTTTGGTGTAAATCGTAATGTTTAGAAAACTATTCAACACAAGCAAACACAAGACTAGCATAGTCAACATAGGAAGTGGATAAAAAAAATAAAATAAAATAGATGTTGACCTAAGACAAGAACACATTTTGGTTTTAGGTTTGAGGACAGCTTTGATGAAAGGTTTTGATCCACATCAAATGCCAACTACTGTAATCTTAAGCAAACTTGTCTTGTTTTTTTATCATAAGTATACATTTTGGTTTAACTTATTTTTAAAAATGTAGTTAAAACAGTATTAAAAACAGCCCAGTCTAACGGTATTTATTCATGGCAGGGACACGTTTATTTCGTTATTTTCATAAGTCCTGCACGAATGGAAGCATCCAATGGAATCTTAGTTTAAAGAACGTGCTGGAAAATAACGTGTCCCTGCCGCAAATAAATAGATTAAATTAAATTTCGTGATTTAGTCATAAACTGCCGTGAGACTGGGTTGATTAAAAATGTGTTTACACAAAGAACTTTGGTGCAAATTATGACAAACCATTTTTACATCAATTATTTACAGAACAAATTTCTCGTCTAGTACAAATATATGTAAAACTTATGTAAAACTTAAAATAAAAATCAGTGTAAAATGTTTTTCAGATATTTTTGCACAATTTCTTCATTTCTTCTGCTGGTGTAGAGTGTACATTTCTAAAAACTATTCTTACGCATGTAAACTGTCTCAACATATGAATGTTGGCATACATTATAAAGTTTGTCAAATTATTCTTCTAAAAGTGTCTTGCTCTGTGATGCACAAATACAAAATGGTATACGCTGTGCAACATTTTTTTACCGAACAAATTTAGGTGTAAATGTTACATTTTGGTAAAGTATTCATTTGTTCATTGTCTAGTGCAAATATACATTTTGGTTTAAATTTCTCATTAAATAATTTTTACTGTACATGAATAGTTGCATCACACAGCATTAAAACTTTCTGATGTAAACTGTAAAGTTTGTAAAACCATTCTTACAAAATTCTTACAAATACAAACTGAAACCATTGTTGCATCATGCAGCGCCAACCACTTTTCTACAAAACTAATTTACATGTAAATTGTAAAGTTTGTTAATTGTTTAGCTTAGTGCTGTCAAAGTATTAATCTCGTTTAATCACATGCAAAATAAAAGTTTTTACATAATATATGTTTGTGTACTGTGCATATTATGAATATATGCTGTAAATACACACACACAGGAATGTATATGTTTAAGAAAAAAATAATAATATTTGTATATTAAATAAATACAGTAAATATAATTATATATACAGGTAAATGTTTTGAAAATATATACTGTATGACTTTGTACATACATAATAAATAAGTACAGTGTGCACATCTACATTATTATTTTGTATGTGGTTAAGCACGATTAATTGCTTGACAGCACTAATTTAGCTAAATAATTTACCAGTTACAAAATTGCAACAGTTTATTTGGTAAAACTTTAATGCAGACCCAAGGACCAGTCACATGATTATTTGTGATGGTATACAGCATGTTGCAGATGCTGTCAAGTAAACTTAAGTTGCTTTTAACCCAGAATGTTCTTATTAAAAGAGCACTTTTTGAGCGACATGCTAACGGTCTAATCAGATTCAATGATCTATGCTAAGCTACATCTAAAAGTGCTAGCACCAGACCCAGAGATCGGCTGAATGGATTCAAAAACAGTAAAACTCAACTGTTTAACACTGGGAGTTGAAAAATGAGCCTATTTTCAAAAATAGTGGAGTGTTCCTTTAAGTCTATTATAAATGTGTTAATTATACTTTGTTATCTGGTTACAGTTGCAAGCAATTAGTATGTCATTTACAAGGCTCTACAGAGTTCTGTCCTGTGATTGTTTGCGTGGCTTTGCTCTTGCTTTGCCTCTCTCCCTCAATCAATTATTTTCATCAGAAATTGTCCACCCACTCTGGTCTGCCTACTCACTGACACCCCAGAGCCCGCAGGGGAGCATCAGGGATGTGTCTCGAACCGTTTGCTTCTGATGGAAACCAGAGTAGAGAGAATGAGAGCGAGAGTTTAACCCCAGAAGAGGTCAAATCATTTAATCACACTCAGATTTGTTTGCCATTATTTATGGATTCGTTCATCAGAGAAATAAATACTTGATGATTCAGAAGTCAGACTGTTATTTCTAAGGCTTAATGTAATAGTTAGTAAATAACAAAAATTACAAAAAATAGTGTGACCTTTTGTGCTAAGTTATTTTATTTTGTTTTATTTTTGTTGAAAATGACAAGTTAGTGTTCAAAGATATTTGAATATTAAAAGAGATTTTGAGTTTCCAGGTAAACATTAGATCAGTTCATGCATTTCCTGGGAGTTGAAGCCACGACCTTTGTGTGGCTATCTACATGCGATGGTGTTTTAACGTTAATTCAGTTTGAATGCAGCCCGACCTCACATCATCTGGTGAAAAAAAACAAAAAACAAAAACAAAAAAAACAAAAGAGGACATATTTAATCGTCTTAAAGACAAGAAAACAAACAGCCTGCAAGATTAGCACAGACAACACACAAAGAGCCAAACAATAAGAGTGTCTTTGATGGACATGTGGGTGAAGATTTCTGAACGCCTGTGTAGTTGGTTCTTGACTAAAAGTACTGACAAATAGACAAAACACACTTGCGATATAATGACAGCTTTTCCAGAGCATTTTGTCCAAGACATAGTCTTCTGCTGAATTACACAGTTTTCATTTACATCCTGCAATTATGTCTGTTTTTCTCTATTGTGCAAACTCCGTGACAAAAGATGGAGAGTGGGAAGTGTTTATTTGTACTCTTTTGGAGTGATTGAATTACTTGGAAACACTTTACAATTGAGTATGAACTCACGCCTACAAATATATCCTATATTTGTTTATATGCTATAGTTCAAAAGATTCGAAGAGAGGTCTCTTATGATCAACAAAGCTGCCTTTATTTGATTAAAACACAAGCAGGATATTATCACTATTTTAAAGAACTAGTTTCTATTAGAAGATATTTTCAAATGTATTTTCCGCATCATAACTCCAGTCTTCAGTGTCACACGATCCTTCCACAATTATTCCAATATGCTGATTTGCTTCTCAAAACAAATGTATCTCAAATAAAATAAAATAAATAATAACAATCCTAATAAACCAACACTATTAAATTATAATACTAGATAATATTTAGCTTTTAAAATTGTATACTATAAAATTTGTATACGCATGCTTTCAGTTTATATTAGTGCTATCAAACGATTAATCGAGATTAATCGCATCCAAAATAAAGTTTTCTTTACATAATAAATGAGTATATATATATGCAGTAATTACAGACAACATGCATGTATATATTTAAGAAACAAGTTGTTTTTATGTTGAGTATAAAATATAAGAAGAAATATTTATGGACATGTAAATATTTTAAAATATATATATGTGCTTGTGTGTGTGTGTGTGTATATATATATATATATATATATATATATATATACACGATAAATAAACAGTACATATGTTATGTAAACAAATGTGTAACAGGACTACTAGCACTTTTTGGTAAATAAAGTGTTACACTTCATAACAAATAGACAATTGCTATGGGTTAAGAATGTAATTACTCTGATGTTACACAGTAAATTAGGCTTTACATATAAATTGTGGTTGG
>JAUMHQ010000087.1:11033778-11047655 GCA_032361165.1 Enteromius paludinosus
AATTTAAAACAAATATGCCAATAAAATGTTTCAAATTCATATTCATGTCCAGTTTTTTTCCTTATGTGGCAAGTAGCTGTGAAATAAGCGGGATAATGTACAGACAGCCGGTAGTTATCGCGAAATAAGCCCGTTCAGCGTCATACAAGATCTTGATCACACTGTTAGGGCTTATTTCTGCGATTACTACCGGCTGCCTGCACATTATCCCTTACTTAATAACAACTTTATCTTAATCTTTAAAACCACCAATAATCCTATACCATTTAAATTTCTTTACATTTAAATTTTACTTTTTAAAAAAAAATCTGTGTTATTTATTTATTTATTTATGTGTTGTTTTTGGATTTAATAAAACACACACACACACACACACACAGAGTGTATATATATATATATATATATATATATATATATATAATAAAATACAAATAAAAACCAAAAAAATGTAAGGATTTAGTTTTTTTTTCTTAATCAAAATTACATTTTGTTTAAAGAAACTAAAGCCTTAAACCACAAGGTATTTATTCATTTATTTGATTACAGCATGTGTTTCATGTAAATAAGACTTCTAAATGCTAAATTATATAACGTGGGAACATGTGTACAATATTTCTATCATATACCATCTGTTTATGAAACATTTTTTAATGATCATGTAGTTTGATGTACTGCTTTTAATTCATTTTGATTTTGAATGTACTGAATTCCTGACGATCTAATGATAAACCCTGAACTTAGAGAAGAAATAAATAGTCAAGAGTAAAACGGATTTCTGAAGTAAAATTGTCCTGAAAACAATACTTGTAAAAAATGTTTTGTTTTGTTTTTTGCAAAATTGGCCTTGTTTTATTAATGCAAAAGTTCATTCTTATCTTGTCCTCTCAGATTTTTTGATGAAATGTGACCCACATTTAGTCTGCATGACATTTACTCTTCTATTTTTTATTTTTTGAATCCCTGTTTTGTCAATTACAGTTGAAACATGCATAAATGGCTTTTTTCGGAGCTCAACTCATCCAAGTTCCCCAACTACATACGACCCAAAAAGTTTCTGTGTGGCAATGGTAAATTCACATACACAATACGGATGCATTTCAGCATCAGCGCATCAGATCGACTGGTCTTTCAGAACAATATGGCCGCACAGATGCCTCGCTCAGCTAGTGTGGCTTCTTGCGGATCTCTTGCTGTTTTCAAGGACTCACACAATTTGTAATGGCCATCCATGAGTGAGAATATCTGCCTCGCGATCTGACAAAGCCTCTCTGGAATCCATCTTTGAGCAATCTGATAGCTGCACCTGGACTGAATAGCCTGAGATTGTGGGTTTGGATTTGATTCGTCGCTTGTGTCTAATCACTGTGATTGTAGGTAGAGCATCGTAGTTTTCTTTAAGCGCTGTCAGCTTGCCAAGACGCCACATTGGACCCTCGTCTCAGTGGAATCAGAAGAAAAACGAGCCCAACACATTAGTGCTGTTTGCCGAGGAATGTGCTTAGAGATGAATATTCAGAGTTATATAGGCTTGCTGTTACTAGTGCGATTTTTCGTATAGTTGTTCCTGTATGCTTGCTGATAAGATATCTTTTATCAGTATTATAAATGCTTGCTGCTTGGTACTGGATTTGTACCGTATGCTGATTTCCCCAATTTTATTTACTTTTTGTTGTCATACAAAACAATATTCCCTAAAAAAATAAAAAACGCTTAATGTAATGTTTTGCCAATCTCAATATTACTTTTCAATATTTTCAGCCTTCATGAAGTTTACACAAAGAGGTTTTACTGAGAGTTTGGCCTTTTTTTTCCATAATCAATGGATGTATATACACTATATATCATGGATATACATATTAAATCTTACTACTCATCTTTAAGCCATTAAATCTCTAATTATATCATAGCACTGTTAAATGTAATATAATTACATAAAATATAAATCCATTACATAGTTTTGAAAGTTGGGAAAAATGACGTGATCAAGGCCATTAATACAGTATGTAAGTGAAAAGACTGTAAGTCCACTCCTTACAGCCTTGTTTTATTCCCCTTTAAATTCAGTATGCGGTTTTACTTGACGAAGGCTTATACATCCTCTTCTGAGAGGAAGCAGCCACCTAACAACCCCCCAAAGCACCTTAGCAACTACCTATCAACACCCTGACGACCCTCATAAGAGCTAGTACCACTCTAGTCTTTGGATATTAGCATGACGTTGATGTTTTAGCCTGATGTTGACAGTGAGTCATAGTGAAAGCTAGCGCTCATCGCTGTCAGCAGAAGACGGCGTGTTTCGGGAGGCACGGCTCTGGAAAGCAAACTGGCAGCCGTTTCCTCCAATGGCAAGAATCCCTGGCATGCCTCTGCGGCGAGGGAGGGAGGGAGGGAGCGCGTGTGCATGTGGGCTGCCGAGAGCCTCACACAGGGCTAGTTAGGTAACTCCAATACAATGAGAGAAAGACAAGCAAGACTTCAGGAAGAGGGAAAGCAATCGCATGCGGTGTCCAAAATAGAGAGTTGCGTGCGCGAGAGAGAGAGCGTTACATGTACAGCGCGCGCTGGTTGACGTGGGTGGCAACGTGTGTCTGAGTGTGCGTGTGAGAGAGAGCGAGAGACCAGTTGCAGAGGAAGAGGGATCGAGGTATTTGACAGCCCATGATTTCCGCACGTTTCCAGCGGCTGCACAGGAGAGGCTGGAGAAGAGAAGCGCCGGACTGCCGCGGTAAGCAGCGGCATTTCTTTCTTAGCCATCAAAATGAGCAATTTGAGGTCGTGTGTTGTGTGGATGCGGTTTGTGAGACGTGCTGGTCTTGTTTGACAGAGGAGATGTTGTGTTCGTAGGTTGTGTCAGGCCCGCAGGTAGGACTTGGGTTACGACCTTTGAGTGGACCAACGGCATTGTGCGATGCTCTACGAAAGTTGCCATGGTAACATCGTGATATGTGGCAAAGCGTTTGTCTTTTGGTGCATGTCTGGACATCTCAATACAATTTTTTTGCAAGTTTAGTTGCACTTTTCACACAAAAAATAGGGTGTTATGTTCGCAACGTGCCAAGTGTTTTGTGTTTCGATTTTCGCTTGTTGCATTTTTAGGTGTTTAAAACAACATATCAAAACTCTGTCATTTATTTACCCTCACGCTGTTCTAAATGGATTTTAAGTCACATTTAATTGCACATTTGTGTGCAAAAATTAAGTTTTCTTAGTGTCTGTTAATATTTACGAGTTGTTTTTTGTGCTGTTTACAGAAATAGTTTATTCACAAACGACAATTTGAATCATTTGCCATCGCTTGTTCATCGTCATGTCATTTTAAACTCATTCTTAAAGTTTAATGCACTTTTGTGAAAAAAAAGTGTTTCACAACAAGATTGCGTAGTATTTGCTAATATTTTTTTTTCCGCTCATTGCTTTTTTTTTTGCATAAAACAAACTAATCTTGATGAAAATTTTAAACCATTGTACGAAAAAAGTTTAATTTTTTTAAATAGAGCTTCTCGTAGCGTGCATGTTTAGTGTTCACTAGTATTTCCGTATTTTTCACTTTATTGTTCACTACAAAATTGTTATTCCTGTAAACAACAACAGTTTACCCACAAATAACAATTTTCTCATCACTTACTCATGGTCATGTCATTCAAAACTCATTCTTCAAATTTAATTGCACTTTTGGACAAAACAATAAAGTGTTACGTATTCTGAATGCTCGGTATTTGCTAGAATTCACAAATTTTTGCTGTTTTTTTCGCAGTTGAAAAGTCTAGTTCACCCACAAATGGCTCTTTGGTCATTGTTTACTTGTGTCATTCTAAAATAATTTTTTCATCAAGATTAATTTCACTTCTGTACAAAAAAACTACAATTTCGCAACATACAGCAAGTGCTTATTTTGTCTTTTATTGCTTAGTGTTTCTAGCTGTTTAAAACAAATTGACATCAAATTCAAGTGACAGTTCTGTAATTCATGTTATTCTAACCTCATTTTCCATCAGGTTTAATTACACTTTTGTATGAAAAAAAGAACATTTGGCAGCATCAATGCCTCATATTTGAGAGAAATTCAGAGTTTTTTGAGTTGATAGAAAGCTAATAATTAAATCATAAAAGGTTTTAAATAAAAACACCTCTTTTTTCCACATTTGCAACATGGTTGGATGCGCTCTTCAAGAGCGGTTTACTTTTATTAATTTAGCCAGAGCTTTTATCCTAAGTGACTTGAGGTTGCACGAGCTAGCAGCCTCTTATCCTCATGTTTCCAAGACACTGTTAAGCAGAAGATAGAGTATCAGTTTAAAGTGTTTATGGCCGCTGAAGCTGGAAAGATGATTCACCTTCTTCAGATTCCTGTACTGGATCTTTAGACACATTGGGACATCTGATTCATGATGCATTCATTTCATTTCGATGAACGTGTTGAACTCAATAATTTAACTCAATTCAGTTATCCTGTGTTCCCAGAAGTACCCGCTTGACTTTTCTTGCTTCTTTTTGTTAGAGAAACACCATTTATAGTGTAATGTATCTATCTTCTATAGATCATGACAAAAGCTTTATAAGTTAAGTATATTATAGCTGAACATTATTGTGTATAAGCATGGTTAATATGGTTAATAGGGCAGTATAAACTATTAAACTCAATTTCCTTTATTTATTAATTTCTGTTTTGTTAATTCATTAAAAAAATAAGCATATTATTTGATTTATCTGGCAAACTTTATTAGCTAAGTCACATGAAGTTTGTTGGAGGTCTCTGAACAGTTTGTTGCTTGTTTTCGCTGTGAAATCTCCACAATATTGTCTGACCTTCCCTCCCCTTTGTTGACCCAGAGCAAAGACACACAAACACACACTGACTGACTGACAGTCCTGCTTGGCAGTGTGGAACTGTGAGTAAAGTGAGATTGCGTGCCCTGAACAAAGGTCATGCCAGGCCATGAGAGGTTTGACGCTAGCGTGTTAGCTAGTTAGCGCATGTGCAGTTGCTCTCATATCCATACATTGGGTGTCAACTACTTATTGACTTCACAACATACTCACACATACGGTCTTTTTAAGCTATTTGGCGCTTTTTTTACATTAGTTGATAGTGCTAATGTAATGCTGTAAAGCTAGCAATCTCCCTGAAGATTTAACATTGAAAATAATAAGATTTAAATGATTCAAAGCTTCAACACAGAAGTTAATGGTGCATTTCAGTCTCAAATGTGCAGTTTTCCCATAGGTTGTTTTTTAAATGAAGCGTTCGAATAATTATTTCCTCACAAGACTCGTATGTTTTGAAGCTGGGATGCTGGTCATTTGCTGGGTTTTAAGCTGGTCGGACCACCTAAGGACCTACTTAAACCAGCACTCCAGCTTCAAAACATACCTTACCAGCATATGCTGTTTTTTTCAACAGGGTTGTCCTTTTATTTTTTATTCATTTTGTCATTTGGGCACACTGCAATAAATACGCAAATCTCTCTCTTCACAAGCGCTAGCATTTCCTTTGCTAACATGTTTTATTATACTTTTATCCTATTTACCATCTGCTTTCTTCCCTGTAACAAAACCTGAACATCAAATGTGTGGTTAGAGAAGAGCCTGTGTGTGTGGGGCAAGATGAGTCGGCTAGCGCAGGTGAGTGTTAGCATTAGCACCCGAAGGAGCAGCGGTGACTGTACAGAACGTGGGCGAAACAGTGTGAGTCACTCTTATCTGACTAAAGGACACAGGAAGCTAATAAATCTATTTTTCATTTACAATTCATGTTTTGTATACCATGTCCTTTTACTGTTAGACAATGTTGAATTTAGATGTGTTTGTTTTTAGCACTAGCTTCATTAAAACGTTCCTTAAAATGGCAGATAGTCCACTACATCCTTCAGGCTAGCTAGCATGTTGTATTTTGTTGTGGATGCTGCTGCTAGGAGCTAACTCTCTGCAGCTATCTTGCAAAAATTGTATACCACTAACCTGATAAACTTCGATCCTGTGATAAGTTCTTTCTCAGAAGTGTCTATTGTACACATCCGGTGTCTTTCTAAAAGCCAGAAGTCACAGAAAAAGAGATTAACATGATAGTTTTGTGTTCTCATGAGAGCTAATGGTTATAATGGGTCATTTAACCAGCTAAACAGGCAAACAGGGCTTTAATAAGAAACGCTTTGATGCTATTTGAGGCGCCATACTCAGTGGAGGCTGATGTTTAGAAGTCACCGACGGTGCGTTGCTTTCTACGACTTCAGTAGGAGGTGAGAGACATGCATACAGTTTATGCAGTGTAGTGTATTTTGTCGAATATATGAATTCATAATGTGTTAATGCATGTTATTGAATTTTACACTATATACAAAGACCACATAAAATGCAATGACACATAATTAGTTCCTTGATTCGTATATATACATATTTTATGTATTTTATTACGTGTTTAGCATACTATGCACAGACCCTTTATCTCAACTAGCTGCAAAAAACAGCTTGTTATTACAGAGTGTTCCTGGATTTCTGTTTATGGAGGAAGTTGGATGAATTCCTGTGCACCAGAAGAAGATTATATTATTATTCCAGGTGGCATATGACTAAACAATAAGAGTAAGATATGGCCAGAAAGTTTGCCAAACAATGTGCTGTTCCTGACTGCGCTGCACCTGCCATTCTTCTTTTGAGGGATTCCAGCATTGGAAATGAGTGGCTTAAGTTTATTTCGAACAAGCTGCTTGATCATGTACAAGAGTGAAACATTTATTTAATATTCTACCGTTTATGAAGCTAAGAGAAGAGATGGATGAATTGGCTGAGAGCTGGACATGGCGAAATATGATTTTGACTCAATCCGGTCTCTGTATTTAAAGCATGTGAGTCATGCAGTTGTGGAAAGTGTGATAAATACATGTTCTTCACACAGCTCGGTGCAACACATGCTGTAGCTCCTCTTCCCACACACTCACACACTGAGTGTTGTTCAGCTTTATTCCCTAAAGCGCAGTCCACAAATGGTGCTTTGCATGTGAGTTTCCATCCAAGCTCTCCAGCTAAACCATCCCTCACAACAAGTAATGGTACTGAATGATTGGCAAATGTATTCCAATTTTGGTAGGGTACATTATATTTTTTGTCCGTTTGAAACACTTTATTTGTTCAGAACGCAACTGTCATTGGTTTTACCATCAATTCTGGGAATATCTTCTAGAGATTCCCTTCTAAGACAATCCACAGTCAAGAGGTTTCTTTTGCAAACAAAAGCTATGTTGATGCTTGAAGTCTCTGTTCTGAATACCCAACTGAAATATCAATATCAATCCTTAAAGTATACTCGTTAATTGACTAGGGACCACGTAAGTGGTAGAGGATCCTGATGGATTGCGAACTGGATGCAATCCATCTTTCGGTTACCGCAGAGGAGACGAGGTTCTTGCCTGTTGGGTTGTGGGGGAGGCTGTCAATCCCAGCTTTTATTTCACTGGAAGCTCAAGGATTGATACGGGTCTCTCGACAGCCAACTTAAAACAATCATAATCACATTACACTGCAGAGGCTGATAAATCTGTGTATCATTGGTGTAAACGGATTGCCTTGTTCATGGCTGGTAAGAGAGCAAGAGCACTAAACGGAGGATGACCCCACACTGTGTACTAAAATCTACTTTTTAGTAGTGCCAGAATCCAGGAATATCTCACGTGGAAGCCGTGAAGAAACATCATGTCTTTTAAATAAGATATCCGGCCCACAGAAGGGACGATATTTACGCGTACAATTCATTTTATTCCACTGATACAGGCCTATCTTTGAGATAAAATCAGGAGTCTGATAAAGTGTTAGCTGGTACCTGTAAGTCCAGAGGCAGCAGATTATTTGAGCAGATTATATCTGACTAGATTGTTCAGTTTGAAATCAGTCAACGTGATTGTGTGTGTTTGGGTCAACTCTCGCTAAGTTGAGTGTAGGGCAGTGCTACTTTGCTCCTCAACCCATAATGACCTAACCTGAATTTGCCCACAGTGAACTGTATAGTGAAGAGTTAACCGGTTTAAAAAGGTCAAGGCTTACCAAAATGTAATCACAGCAACAGAATACAAGCATCTTGAGAAATAAGACTTGGGAGTAATTGTTTTGAAATGTATTGTTGAAGGTAAGTTTGTTACAAAAGTGACATTTTAATAGCTCTAACTGAATTTAGAGATGCAGTGTCTTAAATAGAATTGTTAAGTCTCTAAATTTCATACCTCAGGTTACCCCAGAAGATGACAGATTACTTCAATAGCATACCAGTCAATTGTCGTGTGACTAGATGCCGAACTATCAGGGCTACCTTGGTCAGCTAAGTTCACAACAAAGACAATGTAGCTATACCAGCAGCATTACCCAACATAATCTGAATATAGAAATCCATATTTGCTTAGTTAGCATGGGATTTGAGTACATTGGTTTTCTGTCAATCTGCTTAGCAAGCCAATCATGCAAGACTATCCCAATCACCCAGTTTCTTCAAAAAGACTATGCTTATCCACCAGACAAGCACTAACCAGTACGCACCAGGTTGAAATATTATAAAAATCAATACTTGTCTGCTATCATGAGATGCTGGAGTGCTGGTTTTCCTATCAGAAACACCATGTTGGTCTACCAACAAGACCAGCCCACAAACAAATATTAAGCAACAGAAACCAACTTGGTCCAGCATAGAAATTACTACTGGTTTTTATCCGAAGATTCTGTTTCAGTTTCCACCAGAGACTTTTTTCGCTCTGCTCATCCCTACAGGAAGTGGACTTATTCTGCGATCTACAGCTGGTCATTGAGATTCTTCTCCAAGAATCTCACCATGGAGACTAGCAGGAAATGATTCATGCTGTTCTGCTTAGGAGTAATTATTGATGCCACCATGAGTAGCTATCAGTCTCCAGTGCCAGGAGCAACCAGAAAAAAAGGCTAAATCCCATACAGGAGTCCAGTTGAATACAACAGGGAATTTGATGGTTGTGGCTTTTACTGTATTGCCCAAATCCCATCTGATTTCACCATTAACAGACTGTGGTATGACATACTGACAGATGCTACATATGTGGGTATCCAGGGGAACATACTTGTGTAAACTCCACATAAACCTTTGTTTTCAAGAGCATATCAAACTCAAGTTCTGAGATTTTTTGGTGATGGAGGGCACTAGAGACCACACGCACAGCCGGCACAGCATGTCGGTGTGACAAACGCACAGATCTGTCTGCTGCATGTCTCCCCAAGGGCCCATGGGGGAGTCGTTATCATCCATCATACACAAACTTGGAGGGGAAGCTTTGCGGTTTGGGACATGTGCTTAGATGATGCTCAGTGGTTGTTCCACTTCTCTGACTGTCTGTGGCTTTGATTATCTACAGTACTGTAATTCCAACATCATGCGAAGGCAGCATAAAGTGCCATTCACACTAATAGTGATTTTGTAGAAGCAGAGCGACCTGAAGTCACTTATTCCAGTGAAACATAAAACAATAATTGTTTGCAAATCTGAATGCTGTTACTGCGACTGCCATTCCAAAGCTCATTTACACTACCTTGACTAATTTCAACCAGCAGCAACATAGTCACCAGTGTGATACCAATGAAGGCATCTATTGTCATTGGTCAACACTAGTTTTTGCCAATTAAAATGTTTTATTTGCATTTATGCATAGTTATTGGCTCATTGAATTTCTGAGAAGTGACCTACTGCAATTTGGTGATTGTTGGACATGGAAATTGTGGTAATATGGGTAAAATCATTCTTTAGAGTACAGTATCTTTAAGTATCATAAAAAGGTCTAGGTAGATGCATATGCTAAAACTTGCAGTCTCTGAGGAGCCAGTCAATTTCATGCAATATATTCTTTAGTACAGTTCCATTTATAATCTAAAGCTTAGTGTGTATTGCAGTCTGCACTGGATGTACTAGCAGAATGATTGTTGACTTGCACTAAAGAATGCACAGTATACGACTACTGTACATTTGCCTGGTTAAATTTGAGGTTAGTTGGCCATGAGTGCATGGATGAAATAAATCTTAGCCTTTCTTTTTTGTTTTGTTTTTCTCTACAGAAGCATAAAGTCGACCTCTTTTACAAGCTCCGCCACGTGATGAACGAGTTGATTGATCTGAGGCGACAACTGCTTTCAGGCCACCTGACACAGGATCAAGTCCGTGAAGTCAAACGCCACATCACTGTACGACTGGATTGGGGCAATGAGTGAGTTACTCTCTTTTACCTCCAAGAAAACAAATTCAAATAGCAAAAAAATCTTAATCATATGAAAGAACCAGAAAGTTGCCTTAAAGATTAGCCATTATGGTAACGGACACCATAGGTTTAAGTCTTGTGGAAGAACCAGCAAAGATGCCTTAGTGGTGCTTTACCAATGTTAGCCGTTATGCTACCATAACATGGGTCTAAATGTTTAAGATGCACCAGGAAAGATGCCTTTAAAGCATTCTTACAATTTTAGCCATTATGCTACAGCAGGGGTAGGCAATGTCGGTCCTGGAGTGCCTCTGTCCTGCAGAGTTTAGCTCCAACCCTAATCAAACACACCTGAACAAGCTAATTAAGGTCTTCAGGATGGCTAGGGCTCCAAGCAGGTGAGTTTTTTTGAGGGTTGGAGCTAAAATCTGCAGGACATCGGCACTCCAGGACCGACGTTTGCCTAACTCTGTGCTACAGTAACTTACAGCATATGTCTAACTCTTGTGGATAAACAAGAGAAGCTTAGGAGATGATACCAATGTTAGCAATTATGGTAACGTCCTCCATTGACCTAATTCTTGTGGAATAACCAGCAAGAATGTTAGTTACGATGCTAATTTCAACCTTGGGTCTAAATCATGTGAATCCAGAAAAGATTTTTAGGCTACTGTTAGCAATGTTGGCTAACTTCCTAGATCCTAGATCTAAATATTGAGGAAGAAACAGAAAATATGCCCTTAAAGAGTTCAGCTTCAACTCTAATCGAACGCACCTGAAGCAGCTAATAAAGGTCTTACGGTGCATACTTGAAACTCTGAGGCAGGTATGTTTAGGCAAGTTGGAGTTAAACTCTGCGGGATCAAGTTTGATGACCCCTGCACTAAAGTGTAGTTAGTGGTGTTAGCCATCATGTTAACTTTAACCATTAATCTAAATATTGTGGAAGAACAAGAAAGGATGCCTTTGCGTTTTTCTTAGCAATGCTAACTATTATGGTAACTTCTCCCATAGGTCTAAATCTGGTAGAAGAACCAGCTAAAATTACTTTTAAGGTGTTGTTGGCAATGTTAGCCATTATGCTGGCTTCCACCTTGACTCTTTTCATTTTTCAACACTCTTATAGGCAATTTATGTCAGCTGATCTTTTGAAATACACCCTATTAAACAAGTCTATTGTATTGACAAGCATTTCAAAATAATTAATTGAGATTAATGTTCAGCCCTGGCATGCTTCACTCAACTGAGAAGTGTTTAAATAAGCTTGTGTGCATCATGGGCATATGCCAGTGAGTTTAACGTGTTAGAGGCCAAGGCCTCCTGATTGTGGAGTCAAAGTTAAAACGCTATAGATGGATCACTGTGACTTTCTCATCACCCCAAATCAGCTTTGCCCAACTCAGTGAAGGAAATGAGGAGAACAAGATCATTTGCCATTCACAGCCTGCTTAATGTGAATGATGCTGAGATTTCAAATGCAACATTTAAGGCCAAACAAACCAACCCAACGCAAGCTTGAGTTGTTCTTTAATTGAGAGTAAATTGCTTTTCTTACTGCACTAAAAGGCGGTTGTGTTTGTCCTTCAGATACCGCCCCCATTTCTAACCTACACAGCTGTGCAATTCTTCACAGCTTTTGAGTTTTAAGTGCCAGTATTTACAGTTCTTGCATCATTATTTCATCCTTCTGAGAGAGTTTCAGAAATTTGAAGTCCAATATAAATTTGCCGATACTGCTAATTGAACTCTCAGTCAGCTACCACTGATACAGGATGTACTATACTGTACAGTATTTACTATACCAAGCAAAAACATAAAAAGCAGTTTTCTGATGTGTACAAGTAGACCAGACCTCCAAGGCAAAAGTCATTGTGTTCTCCTTTTAAAGAGATGAGCGAAAGGCCAAACCACTAGTATTTTAGAGGTCAGATGATCCCAAGTATTGTAGTGTATCAGCATCTGTGTCAAGTCCACGTTGACCACTCATCCCTCTTCCTCAAGGTCACCTGTATATTCACTTCTGTGATGAGCACTTTGTGGTTCTGGGCTTTCAGCAGTGCATCACTGCCAGGTCTTCAGATCAGCAAACTAAGAGATAATTGAGTAAATGGGATGAAATGGATTTGAAAGGGGAGCACTTACCGATACGTTCTATAAATACTCGAAGGATGAGTTGAAGAGCATCTCAAGTGTTTTTCAAACAATCTAATAATGTTTTCATTACGCCTTTCTCAGCTTATATCCATTTCCCTCAGGTGAACTTGAGTTTTTTTGGCAAGTGTCACCGTTACTATTATATTCTGTAATATATATCTGCAATAGAGTTAATTCAGCCTAAGTAACAAGACATTTATATGTTGCAACACATTTTGACGTAGCAAATTAGAGGCATCCACGCTGCAGTTGTGGAGTATATCAAGCTTGTCATTGCTAAAAGCACTTAATTGTCACATAATAAGTTTATTACTGTCTGTTTACACAAAGTCATCAACAAATGGATTTATTTATGCTCTGATACAAGCCAATGATGCAAGATGTCTCTATGGAGAACTAATTTGCATTGAGATATTCAGAAAATATGCAGATTTATAAGCACACCCCTGCTGAACAGAGACCCTGGGTGACGCTAATGCTAACGCTTTGATTGAGAGCACTATTACTATTTACTTCTTGAACGTGCTAGTCTGGGGTTTAGGCTACTCAGGGCGTTGACGCCCTGATAGCACACAAACGTCTATTTGATGTCTACAATTACATCTGCAAAACGTTTTATTTAGGTTGTTTGCTCTTCTGCAATACGTCTCCTTTTAGATGTCATATATATGTCTATTAGATGTCTTTTATTATTTAGAATGTACTGTATGTAAAACTGACATCTGAAAGACGTCTGCCAGACGTTTGTAGACAGCAGATCCTTTTACAGGGTAAGAGATCTTTAACAGACATCTTGCAGACGTACATGTGCTACATCTGATTGGGGTTTTATTTACGTCTGGGAAATCTGAGAGAAGAAATGTTTACGTTATATTAAGATACGTTATGGGATGCCATCACTTTCATAATTAGGCTATGAGGGTGACCCCTGTTTTTGTAGCTCTACACTACGACAGCTGACCATTCAAGCCTCTCTAAATTAACAGCTCTGTATGGAAAAAAACTGGAAAGAAGTGTGGAAAATGTGTCTAGAAACGTTCTTATGTCATGTTTTCCACTCTGTGAGATATTAGCATGTAGCGATGTAGCGATTTATGGTTAAAAATAAGATAGCGCATGGCTAAATGCCTATGACAACAGGTGGGCAGAACAGCTTGACAGATCTTCTGTTCTTTTATTATGCATAATATTATGCATTCTGAGTATTTCAGTCTTGAGGAGTCTACGTTTATCTGAGTTTTGTTGTTTTCTTGTGTTCATCAGACACTTGGGCTTAGATCTGGTGCCCAGGAAGGAGTTTGAAATGGTTGACGCCGACCAGATCAGCGTTTCTGATCTCTACAAAATGGTGAGTGCATTGACAGCATCTCGATGGGTTTGCATTGTGTGCTTTTTGCATCCCTGAAGCAGAAAATCACAACATTACATAAACATAACGTAGGTCTTTTTGCAAGGATTATGATTCATGATTTTTACAAATTCTATAAATATAAATTGGTTGCAACAACTTACATTAAAAAACGTATA
>JAUMHQ010000087.1:11073416-11100177 GCA_032361165.1 Enteromius paludinosus
CTCATTCATTAATTCATTCATTCACCCACTCATTCATTTGTTTGTTAATTCATTCATTCACTCACTCATTCTCTCTCTCATTCACTCATTCATTGATTCTTTATCTTGATCATTTATTCAATCATTCATTAATTCACTCTTTCTTTATCTCACTCACTCATTTATTCACTCATGTATTCATTCATTCACAAATTAATTCATTTATTATCTCATTCATTCACTTGCTCGTTTTTTCATTTATTATTTTATTCACTCACTCATGCATTCATTCATTCACTCACTTATTAATTCACATATTCATTTAGTATCTCATTCATTCACCCACTCATGCATTCATTCATTCATTCACTCACTCTTTCTTTCTCTCAATCACTCACTCACTCATTCATGTATTCATCCGTTCACGCACTCACTCACTCATTTGTTCACGTATTCATTCATTTCTTCTCTCATTCATTAATTCATTCATTCACCCACTCATTCATTTGTTTGTTAATTCATTCATTCACTCACTCATTCTCTCTCATTCACTCATTCATTGATTCTTTATATTGATCTTTTATTCAATCATTCATTCATTAATTCACTCTTTCTTTATCTTACTCACTCATTTATTCACTCATGTATTCATTCATTCACAAATTAATTCATTATCTCATTCATTCACTTGCTCGTTTTTTCATTTATTATTTTATTCACTCACTCATGCATTCATTCACTTACTCTTTCTTTCTCTCAATCACTCACTCACTCATTCATGTATTCACCCGTTCAATCACTTACTCATTCTTTCACGTATTCATTCATTTCTTCTCTCATTCATTCACCCACTCATTCATTTGTTTGTTAATTCATTCATTCACTCACTCATTCTCTCTCTCGTTCACTTATTCATTGATTCTTTAGCTTGATCATTTATTCAATCATTCATTCATTTACTCACTCTTTCTGTATCTCACTCACTAATATATTCACTCATGTATTCATTTATTCACTCACTCACTTATTCATTCACATATTCATTTAGTATCTCATTCATTCACTCGCTCATGTATTTATTCATTCACTCACTCTTTTTCTCTCATATTCAGTCCTTCATACATTCATTCCTTCATTTGATTCTAACACCACCAAACAATCCTTTATTGTTTTTATTATTATTTATTATATATTTATTATTATTATTATTATACTAATAATTATTTATTTTTGTTATGTTCTTTTAAATAAACTAATGAATACATGTCATAGAAGATAGATGAAAGGGACATAATTGTGTTTCTATGTTAATTTTAAATGTACATAATAAAGAACAATATCTGAAAAATCTATTAAATTACTAAATTATAAAATATTGCCTTTGCCTGGAATATTTGAAGTTTTCATGACTTAAAAGTGAAGGCACAAGTCTGTTACTTTCCTGGATATATTGCACTATTCTGGTACCAACAGCTATTCAAAATTAATAAAATTCATAGACAGTAAAGTATTGTTCTATTGACTTTAACACTCATTCAAAACTCTGATTTATTTTCCAACATTTTGAGAAGGGATCTTTATCATGCAGTCGTGCCACACTAGAGTATCACTGGGTATTGTGGCAAATGAATAATTCTCTTTGACTGGATGAAAGCCCAGCTTTTACTTTAAGTCTTGGCACATTCATAAGTGTACTGCGATGCCCCCTCAAGACAAGACCTTTTACTGTTGAAACTGAGTTACATATACTGTATACTGACAAATTACATTTCTGACTTCAAGCATATGGGAATCGTTTGAATACTGATGCAGTGATTCCACCTGCTTCATCTGCACCACAACATATTGTCCTTGCTAAAATCATTTATCCTCTTTCTTCTCTTTTTCACAGGTGTAATAATGAAAACGAGTGGTACCAGATTCATGAGAACATTATCCGCAAGTCCAGCACCAAATACACCGCTCCCAGCACTAACTATGGTAAGTGCACTTCCATAATGGTCGTATACTTGATTTAAGTGTTATCATCAGATGAGGAACAGATGAGAAGCTTCACTGAAACTGAACAGTTCTTCCAAAACGTCTGTCCATTATCCTGCTTTGCTGTTGTAGTCAACATTTCACTTGTTTTGTTCAAATGACTATGTGTGGTTGTTTGCGTCTCTTTAAATTCTACATAATTCAGTAAAGTTATATATCATTTTATAAAGGTATATTAGTTCAAATGATCAGAAACTTCTAGACAAAACTAGAAATACACTAAATCTGTATCCATTTTTTGGCGATTACACAATTTCGCAGACTCCATTTTGGTAATGTCATAGCGCCTTAATTTTGTCTCTTTATTTTTATTTCTTTTAATTCTTAAGTCGCTGGGGTATATTTGTAGCAATAGCCAAAAATACATTGTATGGGGCAAAATTATTGATTTTTATTTTTTGCCAAAAATATTTAGGATAGTAAGTAAAGATCATGGGAAGCTTATTTATTCAGCTTTCAGATCATGTATAAATCTTCATTTTGGAAAATTAACACTTACGACTGGTTTTGTTGTCCAGGGTCACATACAATTTTTATTTTTCTACAAAATAAACGAAAAAATTTTATTGTGACTCTTTTTTTTTCTCACAATTGTCTTTTCTAACAATTGTGAGAATTGTGAGTTGAAATAGCACAGTAAGGAGTTTTCTTTTTAGAACTGTGAATGAACATATTTTTTTATTCTTTCTAAGAATTACGAGTATATATAAATTCTGCATTTTTACTGTAATTCGCAATTCTGACTCACTAATGCAATTACGAGTTTATATTATGAAGTTCTGAATTATTATTATTTGTATTTTTTTTCTTGTTGCGTAAACTGACTTTCATAGAACATCTGGGAACTTATGAAATTTTAATTTTTTAGAAAGTAAATTCCACTTATTGATTATTAGCCATAACATGAAAACAATTATTGGCTTATCATATTGACCAGAATTGTAATATTGCCATTGGTTTCTATGTTGTTGCTACTGTAGGCGGTCCTATAGGTGGTTGGTTACTGGTCTACGGCATTAAAGTATAGTCATGTTAGTTAAACTTCGGAGAAAAAAAAATTGAGATCAACAGTTCAGGATTAAACATTCAGCATTACGTTGAACATCTGAGAATTGATGAAAGGCTCCAAAGTAATATTGAAAATCTAGATCAGATCCCTAAAAACCCTTAAATGAGCTGCATCAGCAAGCAGAGTAAAGCCAGTCTAGTTCTAGTGGATAATGAATGTGGTAGAGGTGTGTCTTGAGGTATCGTTCAGTAGTAATTGGTATGTTAGCTGTTCTAATTGAGAGTTTATTCCACCATCGAGGGGAAGGCCTAGAAATATTTCTGGACCTGGATGAACAGAAACCCTTCCCATTGGGAACTGACGGGAGCCAGGCAATCAGAATGACTGATTGCGGCAGGCAGGCCGGTGTGTGCGATTTAATGAAGGATTGAAGGTAGCGGGGAGCCAGGTCATTAGCGGCATTGTAGACCCAAAACAATGTCTTGATTGAATTGAATTGTAGCAGTTACTGGCAGCCGACATAGAGACCTGAACAAAATCGTAACAGAGATGCAATCTCTCTGGTACGTTCTTCGTAACAAAGGCCTATTTTACTAAATAAATACTAATGTAATCACAGGGATAATTACAGTGGTTGTCAAGATGAAGTCGTCTCACATTTCCCTGAACTCTTCTTCTTGTGCAGGTCTAATCATCTCTCTACAGCTGTTGAGGGGCGACATGGAGCAGGTGCGCAGGGAAAACCCCATGATATTCAACCGTGGCGTGGCCATCACACGCAAACTGGGCTTCCCTGATGTGATCATGCCAGGTAAGTCTCATGAAGGTCACGGCTGAACTTTAAGATTCGTTCAGGACTGACAGGCAAGATTGGATACTCATGGTCTGAAAGTGACTGCTGCAGCAAGTTAAAGATAAAAAATGTACAATACTGTAAGAGTATTGTACAATACTGTTATTCACAGTGCACAGTATGGTGTTGCCATATGGGTTATTGGCTGATTTGAGAGATTTTAAATATATTAGCTGATATCGGCTATTAAGTTTTGCATGCTCGATTTTTTTTATTTGTATTTTTTTGCATCTAGATCCATTTAATGTGCATTTAACTTTAGTCTTTAAACATACTAATACCTTAATAACTTTGTTATTAAATCTGTAACAAATCAAAAAATGATTATCCATTTTTCATACTGTAGATGTTGGGATGCCTAAACAGTGCCCTCCACTAACTATCGGCTTAGCATATCGGCCAGAAATGTTTATATTGCCACGTTTTCAACTCAAAATAATGAAGTGTGACTAAGTTTTCACACATAAATCACAAAAAACTCACTACCTAGAAACCTCTTGAAACCACTCTTCCGTCACGCTATCTTGCGAAGCTTTACAGGTGGAGGTCAAAGCAAAGTGTAAGCCCTGAAGCATATCTTGTGAAAGGGCTTTTAGCGCGACTAATAATCGCACGTAACAGCACATTATGGCCTTTTAACTGTGTAGAATCAAGCTTATATAAATGAATATGACCCACATTTTGACAGACTGTACTGGCTCTCTGCTCCAAACCCCAGAGGGCCTGTAAAACCAGCTGGATTCCTGCCACGTCAAAGTTGAGTTAAGAAATCCCTTCCCTGTGATTCAGAACGAGCCTGGGGGCTTCTCAAAGTTGCTCTCTTAATAAAATCATGTTACTGCGTGTTCCTTCAAAAATTTTGATTCATTGGATGGACCGCCGGCTCTCGAGTCTATTCCCCAACAGTCTCCAGCGCCAAAACCATGTAGCTATCTCTTCTCTTCATCCATAAACTCGTACATCAGTCTTGCAGTCCCAGATGTCCTTCAGTGGTAGGTGGACCGAGAGGTCCTCCATCTTCTTCTGAGGATCCCTGTCATTTATCTCTGATTTAACACTTCCTTGTTCTTCTGAAAGGTCTTAATGATTGGGTTATCATTCACGGATTGATCAACCTGAGGTAGTTCGATTATAATCACAAACAAGGCTGTGTACGCCAATAAGTCAATAGACTTCTGAGAGCCATGGTTCCTTGGGATTCTGCGGTACGTATTTTTCTGAAAGATGCTTAGGTGTTATTGAACTCTGATGTCTGAGGATAAACCCTTGTAATCTTATTTCAGATTGCCGCATTGACTTTATTCCCTGAAAAGATCAAACTGGCCAGGTTTCTAAAGCATCGGAATCCATTGCGTTAAAAAAACAATATCTGTCCGTCAAACGATATTAGGTCTTGGCGCCAGCAATTAGATGGAATATTGAACTGCTAGCATTATGAAATGTTAATGACAATTGAAGTGCCACAAGCTTTGAGAATTATTCATTCTCATGACATTTTCAGTAAGCCCGAGATGAGTTTGTTTAACAAAACCTCTCCAGAATTATTTGTACATTCGTTTTCTGGTGTCAGTGTCGTGACGGGTCGATATTGCATCATCCATTTCAGCTTTTTAATGCCATTTTTCAACAGCCTTGGTTCTTGAAGTGTTTTTGACACTTACTCTCTTTGTCGGGTTTTCAGAAAGTTCTAAGCCATGAACCAAAATAACCCCGACTTTCATTAAAGCAAAATACTGTAGTTTTAGTAATTGTGGCGTTCATTGATTTCAGTTAGTTTTCAATTGATTTTAAATTTTCTTCAAGTTTTAATTTAAAATTTTTATTGTATTTGTTTCTATTTCAGAATGTTTTTGTTTGTTTTCTCAGTTTTTCAGCTTAAAAAAATGTGTTTTTTAAAACTATTTTAATATTTTAAAAATACCAATATTGTAACTGATGTAAGATATTCTAAGTGTATATCCAGATGGATTCTCAATAAATAAAATAAATAATAATAATAATAATAAATCAAAAAAGGTTTGTTTATATATTTTAAGCACTGTTTTTTAAAAGTGCTTTGGTTTCAGATAATAACAGCAACACTTATACTAAACATTTTCAGATTGATGCATAAAATTCATTACAAAACGACATGTGAGCACATGCAAATACATAAACCGTAGTATCTTCTTTCTAGCTTCTTCTGTAAGGCCGTTTTTCCTCTTTCCAGCTGGGAATGCACCAGGATTGTTTCTTTTTGGAAGGAATTTGTTCCTGAATAGAGAGCTTTATATGGCTTTTATTCAGAGAAATAGCTCTGAAGCAGTGTAGAGAAGGGTCTAACGCTGTAGCCGTTACCCATTACAGAAAGCGTCTGAACAGGAACGCAATCCAGCTCTCACAGGGAGCCAGCCTGCTGCTGCCAGATAACATTTTTATCAGGATGTGGAGCTGTAGGATACTGTCAGCCAAAGGGACAAACACACAAAGCTTTATTTCAGCTTGTACGTTGTCTCTTCCAATCCTCTGTTTCTAAAAGCAGCTGTGATCGTATTTTCTTTCTTTGTTAGATTTTCCTCTTGCTTGATACAGTAGCATTTGTGCTGCGGTATGTTGAAAGTGAATTTACTTTCTTTTCGATCTGATATGAAGTACCATAGTTAATATTGATTCTAGTAATAATACTGCTATTACTTAATTTTAAGCAGTTTAACATTGTTTTTAAATCATTTTATAGCATTATAAGACTCTTTTACGAACAAAAATTATTAAACTTTAACATTTTGTTTAATAATGACTATAAATATGTTCAAACACTGAAAATAAATACTTCCTATTTAAAACAGTTTAGTTAGTTAAAATCATATTTAGTATTTTATTATTTGTTCGTTTTTCCTTTTTTATTTTAAAATACTTTTTAGTAATTGTATTATTTTAAGGTATGTTGCAACTAATAATAGTTTTTTTTTGTTCTTTTATTTTAAGTAACTTTTTTTCAAATTAATTTAATTTTTCAGTTGTGTAATAATGAAACAATAAAATAAAGAAGCAGCAATAATTGAACAAAAATGTATAATGGAGATTTATAGTGTTTGCAAAGGTCCTCAGGCGGTCAATTTTGTTTCTTGTTACTCAAAATGCAAGGGTCATTGTTTATAGTAAACTATTTGATTATGCACATTACATACACAATCAAGAGAAAGTATTCTTGTACAAGGTAGTTTATTTCCACCTCCAGTGAAAACATCCAAGAGATATCTGGTGGCATCAGAGCAAATTTAAGCTTTCTTTAAAGTGCATGCTGAAATATACATCTCTGCTCTACTAACTGTCTGCAGGGTGGGTGTCAGCGGGAGAAATGGTTTCTAGCAGCACTCTGAAGAGCCACACATTCTCTTTTATTGCATCAGCTGTAATTGGTAGAAATCAAATTAAACCCACAACTTCTTTCACTAACAGCTAAAACTTTGTTCCCCTGAGTAGATGGGTAAGAGCTAAGCACAATTCCAGAGAGAGTCTGTGTTTATTTTGAGTATTATGATTCAGATGCTGCCGCTCGGCTCAGAGAATGTGGGCTGCTGGGTCATGGATTGAATGAGGTGGATAATGAAAGAGTCGACTGAAAACCAAGGTTGCATGTAGACTTGCAGGGCAAAAGACAGGTTGAACTCAAGTCTGATGAGATTTCTTACAGCCAGTGAGTACAGTTTCACTCGATTTGACCTTTATGTTGCAATAGCATTTATTACAGTCTCTAAAAGGGTTTAAAAGGGAAGCTAAATGAAGTGTACCGGGTCCATCCCAGATTATGTTTTCTCTTGAGCTTGAACAAAAACCACTTAGATATAGGGACATGCTAACAAATTTATTTACAGTTCTTGTATCTATCCAAGAGGTTATAGACGTATGTTGGTTCTGAGTTTGTATCTTTAGTCGGCGCCCAAACTAGCACTGTGATAAATGCCATTGAAATTTGCCTTTGCAAATAAGTTAAACAGTTTGACAGCAACTTTATTAATTACTGCTACAGTACACTGTTTTAATATAAATAAGTTGTAGTAATGGAAATGTAAAGGTCATTTAAAGTTACTCTTGCAATGAGATATTGCAAGTGTGAGATTTCTTTTTTTTTTAATGCATTTTAATGCATTGAGTTGTGTTTAGGATGTCTGAGCTCATGTTTGAACACAATATTTTTGTGACTGGTGTGGTATTAGTTAGAAAAGCTAAATAGAAAAAATATAGAGAGAGAAAGACAAAATCGGGAGACTCTTTAACTCTGTAGATGTTTCTTTAAAATCTGTCATCAGATTTTTGTCTAGAAAGTCTGAACATTTTGCAAATCCATATAGTAACACATATATGGTGTGTTTTTCTTGTAATAATTCTACAAAATTGCAATATATAAGTATATTTATGTAAGTACATATAGTAAAATGACAACATATTTGTAACAGGTGCGGTTTTACTAAGCAAGCAAATAAACAAATAGATGTTACCAAAAAGTTACATTTTAAAAAAGGTTTGTTTACAATCCAAACATAGTTTTGTGTATCAGAAATGCATAGATTGCGTGTGTTTATTTGTCACATTTGTGTCTAGGGTGTGTAAACTTTCTAAACTCTGTGTGGTGACACACAAGTGTTGAGTTTTTTTGTAATAATTCTATAAAACGAAGAATTGTACACATTTGTAATAAGTGCAGTTTTACTAAGCAAGTAAATAAATAAATAAATGTTTCCAAAAATCTAAAAATTAATGAGAAAAAAAAAAGTCTTTGTGTAAGCCTTTTGTATGGGTTTTTGTTTAGTTTTTTTTAATCACATTTTTGTCTAGGGTGTCTAAACCTTTTAAACTCTGTGTGGTGACACATGAATGTATTCTTCATATTAACCACCCAAAGTGAAAAAATAAAAACCCACAACAATTTTGTGACAGACAAACTACTGAACAACTCTTTTCTTTAAAATTTGACAACAGATTTTGGTCTAGGATGTCTGAACTTTTATAAACTTCATGTGGCGATATGTGAATGTTGCATTTTTCTTGCAATAATCCTCCAAAACGAAAATAGAAGTAACAACAAATTTGTAACAAGTGTAGTTTTACCAAGCCAAAACGAAAAAGACTTAACATTATCAAACATGTGTGTGGGTTTTTTTTCCATCTTTAGGAGACATACGCAATGACCTCTACCTCACACTAGAGAGAGGAGACTTTGAGAGAGGAGGCAAGAGCGTTCAGAAGAACATTGAGGTCACCATGTATGTGCTCTACGCTGACGGCGAGATCCTCAAAGTACGTCAAGCTGCCTTTATGAAGGAATAGTTTTTGCCAAAATTTTGCCATTTATTACTCACCCTAATTCCAATTGTTGTATATAGGGAGAATTTTTAAGTATTTGTGTCTTATAATTATTTGAATAAAATTCCCACAGAATCCACAGAAGCATAAACGGTGAGTTTGGGAAGACACAAGGGAGTAAATAATGACAGAATTCTCAGTTTTGGATAAACTCATGTGGTGAATCATTTAGTCCAGACAACATTGACGTCAGTTTGGAGGAGTAAATGAGTTTGGGATTTTCTGATGTATTTTACATAAGCCCATCAGAAATGCTGGTGTGGCAAACTTTGATGCACACTATAAAGCCACATAAAAGCACACAGTTTCCATTTCTTCTATCTTTTATCAGGAGTGCATTAGTCTGGGCTCAGGAGAGCACAACATCAGCGAGTATCGCTCTTTCGTCCTCTACCACAACAACAGTCCGCGCTGGAGTGAGGTCATCAAACTGCCCATCCCCATAGACCGCTTCCGCGGGTCCCATCTGCGCTTTGAGTTCAGACACTGCTCAAGTAAGGACTTTGTATAATTTTGCACACGTTTTACTGAATTGAATTTTCTCATGCAATTTGGATCTGAAGGCTGAAGGTCCTTACACACTGAGTTCAAAATGTTCATATACTTTTTTTTTTTTTTTTGTAATCCTTTCTTATAAATGCTTATAAATGCATTCTACGGAGGCACTGTGTAAATGTGTCTGATGCAACATGACGTCGTATTTAGATTTTAATGTTATACTTTCAGCACTCAGTGTGCAAGGAAGGTTAAATGATGGAAATTTATCAAGTCATATAAAGAGAAATCATGCATGTATCTGCATTTCTTTATTTAGTTAGCATAAAAAGAAAACCTTGTTGAAATGACGAGATATTACTCATTATTCAACCTGATGGGTTATATATATTTAACTTATGAGTGCATAATATAACATATAAGTGACATATTATTTGTCTGAACATTTTAATTAATTTTAATTAGTAGCACTTGATATTTGACAAGCTCTTTATAATATTCAATTATTCTAAGTTTTTTTTTTTTTTTTCTCTCCAGCAAAGGACAAAGGAGAAAAGAAGCTTTTTGGCTTCGCTTTCACTCCTCTTATGAGGGAAGACGGCACCACTCTGTCAGATGAGAGCCACGAGCTTTACGTCTACAAGGTGTGGCAGACTTTCCATCATGTGAAACACATTAAAAAAAAAAAAAAAAATTGGAATCCAAGCTTAGAAATGTGTGGACGACTTGATATTTATTATATTGTAATTATATTATATTATGTAGTTTTTTGTTGTTATTTGAATTACATAAAAATAACACTTTTTTTTTGTTGTATTTATTGATCTACCAGTTTTAGCTATACTGGTTAACCCTGTAAATCTCTCTTCAGTGTGATGAAAACACCACCTTCAGTAACCACGCGCTGTACCTGGGTCTGCCCTGCTGTAAAGATGACTTCAACGGCTGCCCGAACATCCCGTCCAGCCTCATATTCCAGCGCAGCACTAAAGAAACCCTCTGGATATCCACTCAGCTCTCCTCCACCAAACTAACCCAGAATGGTAATTTACTACTTACTAGCAATTTCCCTTCATTCATCAGTCGTTGTGTACGCTTCTCTCAATATAATAACTCTTTCTTGTTGTTTTTGTCTTGTGAAGTCGATCTACTAGCCTTGTTGAAGTGGAAAGCCCATCCAGACCGTGTAATGGATATTTTGGGGCGATTGCGGCACGTCTGTGGAGAAGAAATAGTCAAAGTGAGAGCTCTGTCTTGCTTTTTTTTTTTGTCTTTGAAAATAACTGATTTTAATTTAATTTACATCCATTTTCTGTTTTTCTTCTGCAGTTTCTTCAAGACATCCTCGACACGCTGTTCTCCATTCTGGATGACAACACAGACAAATATGGACCCCTGGTGTTTCAGTCACTGGTTAGAAACTTGAACAAACGACTTTTCTAGTACTGCGCCATAGCTTACCAAACATTAATAATTGACCGCTGTAATAATGTGTCCGGTTTCCATTCATCAAAAGACTCATGTAAAGTGTGTTTGTGTGTGTGAACACCCTTAAATGTGCATGATTCATCTCTTAAACGAGTGCCCATGCTGTGTGTGTGTGTGTGTCTGTTTTGAAAAATGGAAGATTTCAGCTGGCGTGGATCCAGGCATTATTAGGCGTTCACAGCTGCTTGATAGTGGTGTCTCCAGAGAGCCATTAGCTTCTTGTAGTCCTGTAAAAAGAGTCAAGACGCTCTAGCCTCTCTTGGCCTGAATACATCTGTCATGTTTCTGTGTGGAGAATAGCGAACCTACGCGGATGCATTCTTCTTGCATGGATATTCATTTTGCACTGAACTTGTTGGGTTGCTGTCTAGTTTTCGATTAAAGGAACAGTTCACCCAAAAAATTTTAATTTGATGGAAAATTACTCATCAATGTATCCTCTGCAGTGAATGGATGCCATCGAAATGAGAGTCTAAACAGCTGATAAAAACATCATAAGAATCCACAAGCACATCAGTTTATTTTAAACTGAAAAGACATCTTCTAGTCTTCTATTTACAATATTGCTCCTCATCTCATTTGAATAACTTGTGTGTTATTGTGATGTTTCAATCAGCTGTTTAGACTTTCATTCTGACGGCACCCATTCACTGCAGAGGATCCACATTTGTTCCTAATATCTAAATGATGCTAAAATAACACTGATACATACTAAGATTTTCAATATCAGAAATATGGATCTGACCTGCTTTCCATCCCTGTCCAGGTGTTCATTATCAATCTGCTCCGGGACAGTAAGTTTTATCACTTCAGGCCTGTGATGGACACGTACATCCAGAAGCATTTTGCTGGAGCACTGGCTTATAAGTAATTCCCTCTATTTCAACGGGATATTTTTGTTAAGGTCTGAATATCGTGTAACTAGATGTTTCATTTCCAATTCAGAGAGCTGATTCGCTGTCTGAAGTGGTATATGGACCGATCAGCAGAAGTTGTTCGGCAGGATCACATCCAGGAAGCAATGAGGGTGAGACTGTTTGATTGTACCAAGTGTGCTGTGTAACACAAAAAAACAGTCGCTATCAAACGAACTAGTATAAATGATGCATTTACATAGAATGTTTCAGTGGAGTCATCCAAGAACCTTTACAGATAACCAGCTGAAGCAAATGTTTTCAAGATTTGCTGTTCACTAACTGTATGGTTTTGTTGAGATGTATTGCCATCGCTGGTTTGATTGGTGATTCATTTTGGTGCTGACAGTACCCTCATATTAAAATGTCAAGCACTATAAAAGTACAGAGAAATTGTAATTCAGTTGTAGTGTGGGTGCTGCGTCAAAACTTTCAAAAGTATCCCGCCGAACACATACTTGAGTGAAAGTAAGAAAAGTTTCCACTTTTAATTGTACTCAAGTATTTAGAAGTAAAAGCGTTTATCTTAGCTTTTGAATTTGGCTGATGAAAGCCAGTGGAGACTTTGATGCACAAACTGTGCAAAGCCTTCCATTTAATCGTTATGATATTAAGAACTCTTTGCTTTGAAAAAAAGAAAATAAAAAAAAATACTCAGTACAAATTTAAATGTATGGAGAAAAAACTTTTTTTTTTTTTATGGAAATGTGATTTACTTTAATAAGCACTCAAGTCAAGTACAAGTTTCTTATAGTGTATATTACATTTTTTTTTTACTTTCTTAATTTGTCTTCAAGGTACAAGAGTTTCAAAGATATGGAACCACAAAACCAGTCACAAGGGTCATTTCTTTTTATAAATAAGCTTTCCATTGATGTATGGTTTGTTAGGATAGGGCAGTATTTGGCCGAGACACAACTGTTTGAATATTTGCGTTTGAGTGTGCAAAAAAATCTAAATACTTAAATCACCTTTAAATGTGTCCAAATGAAGTCCTTAGCAATGCATATTACTAATCAAACAAAAAGTTGTATATATATTTACAGTAGGAAATATCTTCATGGAATATGCTCCAATGTTTTTAGCATTAAAGAAAAAAATATAATTTTGACCCATACAATGTGGTTTTGGCTATTGCTAAGACTGGTTTTGTGTGTCACATTTTATCACATAAATGTTGAAAAGCTTGGATATTGTCAGGGTACACATGCTAACATTAATTCTACCTATAGGCTCTAGAGTACCTGTTTAAATTCATCGTCCAGTCACGGATCCTCTACTCCCGGGCCACCTGTGGGATGGAGGAGGACCAATTCCGGGCTAGCATCCAGGAGCTTTTCCAATCCATTCGTTTTGTGCTCAGTCTGGACAGCCGTAGCTCTGAGACGCTCATTTTCACTCAGGTCAGATATAAAATTTACATCGAGTACTTCCTGATATATGAGAACAATCATGTCAAAAACGAAAAGCCTAAAATTGCTAAAAGTGGTATTGAATGGATGAATGCTTTGTTACGGTTATGTTTTATTTATACCTCACCCTGGTTTAATTGGGCAATTTAGAGAAGAGAACAAAAGATCAAGGTGGTCTAATGTGTTTAAAAATGAAAGGATTGGTTGTATTGAGTTGCTGATCTCCAAATCCATGACTGTTGACCCTAAAGCTGTTTCCTTTGTTTAGTGTTCTTTGGGATTAATGCATCTGTCTCTGTCTGCACTAGATAAGTTGGATGTCTAAGCTTTTTAGACAGCTCCATCTCAGACCAAACAAGGTTTAAGATATCTGCTTTGCTGCTCAAACATATCCATGAAAAATGTTCTGGAGGTCTCACATTTTAAGAACACAAGATTAAAGGACCTTCAAGATGCTGAAGCCAGAGAACAAGTTCTTCAGAGATTGTAGTATTATTTGCCCCCAGATCTTTGCATTTTATGCAGATGGTACTTGCTGCTGTGATGCTATATTTTTAGGAATACATGTGGTTTCTGAGGTTTTCTGAGTGGGTTGAGATGGGTTACCCTTTGCTAACCCTATTGCAAGGATGTTTTGGATTGTTGGTAACAGCTCTTCTAGTTGAAAAACTAGATCTTCTCTCCCCTATGCTATTCTGATCCCCAGATAAGATGTATTGTTCACCAGGTAATAGTTCCACCCAGTAAGGTTTATAAAGTTTGAAGAGTTTATAAAGAGGTTTGAAGAATTAATGTCATGAATATGACATTTCTTTCTCTCTTCATGTTTAGAATGTGGAATTCTGGATTATGTTCAAGGGACATCTTTGTTATGTTTGCACACATGCACAAAGCACCACCATATTTTATGGTGCAGGATATGCATCCATCAAAGCATCATTTAATTCTGAAACCACCAGGAACCTGTGGCTATTCTTTGGTTAATCGATGTCTGGACACAATACAGACCATCCTACCCACAATTCTTGAACACATAGTTTGATGAAGATGTAGTCTTCATTGGTTTTTGTTGACTTAATATTTTCCTGAATTGTCCTATATTGTACCTTTGTGGAATTTTCCCATCCCTGCCCCGTATCTTGACCCAATCCTGCCCAACCTCACTGTGCCCCCTAGGGTCCCCAGCCAACTACAGGACAGGCCACCACCAACCAGGGCAACTGCTTGCAGCCGTTGAGCTGCAATGCCCCACGGCCCTCTCCGCTGTCTGTAAGTAGATGCAGCTTGTTGAATTGCCCCACAGTAATGGAACGGAGACTCCCTCACAACCCAACCCAATGCCAAAGCCCAAAACATCTACCATCACATACAACCACTCAGTACCTTTCCTAAACACCCAACCTCAACAATGAACCAACAACCCAAACAAACTGACCAACAATTGCTCCGCAGTGCTTCCAGTGCATCTTCCGCTGGGTTCTTTAGTGTGTTTCTTGGTTTTGATTGCTGTGTTTGACACCAAATCTTCTCCTTCCGAACACCCCCATTTTTCACTTCTTGAGTGCCGTTGAACCGGGGACAAGAGATCACCTAGCCTGCAATGGATTGTACTGTACCATTGGGCTGTTGAGCAAAGTGGGGATGAGAATCCTCAGAAGCAAGGGATGGAATGGACCTTAGAATTAAGGTAAAGGCAAGGCCAAGATTTTTGACTATGACCCTGACTATACAGAGGTCTTCAACCCTGCTCCCAGAGAGGCACTGGCCTGCAAAGTTTAGTACCAACCAACTCCAACCCACCTGCCTGTAACTGTCAAGTTTAGTTCGATAAGTGTTTGGACTAAACTCTGTCGCACAGTGGGTCTCCAATCGTGTTTGGCATCTCCTAAATTCCTGAATTGACTGAATCTCTAATCTTCCAAGTAACCATGAGTAGCTGATGAAGCCTTACTATTACTAAATCTCTTGCCGTGTAGGGGATGTCCATCCTATCTTTGGTCAACAGGCCCATCACATCTTGTTTTATCTGAAGGGGGAAACAAATAATGACCAAATTGCAAATGTAAACTTCTCTTTCTCTGGTCTCTTCCGATCTTTTCAGGCTGCCCTACTCAACTCGTTCCCAGCTATTTTTGACGAGCTCCTCCAGATGTTCACGGTACAGGAAGTGGCAGAGTTTGTGAGGGGAACTCTGGGTAGCATGCCTAGTACGGTCCACATCGGTCAGTCCATGGATGTGGTCAAGCTGCAGTCCATTGCTCGGACAGTGGATAGCAGGCTTTTCTCCTTCCCGGGTATTTCGTAAAGAATTTGTTCCTCTCTGTAATGTTTCACAGAGCTTGTCACTGGCGCAGTAATCTCAAAGTACCCTCAATAACCTCCAGTAGTACCTTAAGGGTACATATTACTACTTTAAAAGCCAGTTCACACCAAGCATAATAATGATAAAGATAATGATAAAGATATAGTTGTAAAAAACCTTGGAATAACTTTCAAAAACAGTACTTTAATAGGTTGGTATATTAACATTATATCAGTTAATGTAGTTACGGTATTTAATGGTAAATTTATACGTATTTTTAAATATTGTCCACTGGTGTGGATGCTAATATCGTTAGCTTTATAGTTACTGTTCTTGGTGTGAACAGTAATATGCACCTTTTATGCTCAAAAAAGCTATAAAGTTGTCTCTTTTAAGGGTACTGCCCCAGTGACAAGCTGTTGTACCTCTAAAAGGTACTATTTTTGCACAATGTTCTAGTGTAAATATCTGAAGTCTTAATCAGGTGAATTAAATTAAAAACCTCCCTCTGTCTGTTTGTACAGAATCAAGGAGAATTCTCCTTCCTGTTGTTCTCCATCACATTCATCTGCATCTGCGCCAACAGAAGGAGCTTCTGATCTGCTCAGGAATCCTGAGCAGCATTTTCTCCATTATTAAGAGCAGCTCATTGGTACACTTCAGTCAATGTGCATGTCGCCAGAACTTCCTAACATCCCGTTGATGACTTTGGTTAAAGAGACAATGTTTCTTGTTTCCTGTCTGCAGGAGAGCTCTGTGCAGGAGGAGGTAGAGATGATGGTGGAGAGTTTGTTGGATGTGTTGTTGCAGACGCTGTTGGCCATCATGAGTAAATCTCAGTCTCAGGAGGCGGTAAGAGGGCAGCGCTGTCCACAGTGCACGGCTGAGATCACTGTTAGTAACTAACAAATCTGATATTCTACTTTTTCCTTCCCTCCATCCCTCTTCTTCTCCACCTGCTTGGCAGCATCCCTACTGAGATCTTTTCTTCATCTTCTGTTTCTTTCCCAGCGTCTTTCTCTTCGTTTTTTTGTCTGCCTACAGAGTGGAATAGTCAGGTTCTGAAAGTCAAATCACATTAATAGAGAGATACATTTTTAATGATAATAGCTCTACCTCAAGCTCCGACATTAATCATGCCAAATTAATCTGTGAAACTGTCAAAGCACACACACACACACACACACACACACACATATATATATATATGGGTGATTATATGATTGCGGGTACATTTGGTGTCCGATGTCATTATTATGCATCAAAATATTTTCTTTTGGCAAAATTGTATTCATTTTATTTATAAAAGCCCTAAATAGTTACTTATTTAACTCTACAACGTTTATTTATTAATATATATATTTTTTCTTATATTTCCATGAATAGTCCTCCACTCATATTGGCACCCTTGGTAAATCTGAGCAAAGGTGCATAAATCTGTATTGTTTATCCTTTTGATCTTACTTCAAAAAAATGTACAAAATTCTAACATATCACTGAAGTAAAACAATTGAAATGGGGAGAAAATCTCATTGTGAAATAAATAATTTTCTCCAATACATGTTAGCCACAATTAATGGCACCCAATTATTGCTATGTCCTTTTCCCCAAGATTACAGCTCTGATTTTTCTCCTGCAATGCCTGAAGAGTTTGGAGAACTCCTGATACAAGAAAAGAGACCCTCATCCAGAATCTCTCCAGACCCTTTAGACTACCAGCTTTAGTTTAGTTCATGATCAGAGGACTGGGACAGCCATGGCCAAAGCTTCATTTTGTGCTCGTTGACTAATTCTTGTGTTTAATTTGATGTTTGTTTTGGATTATTGTCCTACTCAAAATTGTGAATATGAATGGGAATACACCTCAGATATATTTTACTTCTAGGGGGTGCCAATAATTTTGTCCAACAAGTATCGGAGAAAAACATTTATTTCACAATGAGATTTTCTTCCCATTTCAATTGTTTTAATTCAGTGATAGGTTAGAGTTTTGTAGATTTTTTGAACGAAAGATCAAAAGGAGAAACAATGCAGATTTATTTTCACAGCCAACTTTGCTCAGATTTACCAATGGTGCAATATTAGTGGGGGTCACTGCATATGTATATATAAAAACACAAACACAGATTATGGATGTGCATCTCCATAACTGAGGCCGATGCGATACGCATCTCGATGCATAGCCAACGATACAATACACGAAAGATACATGAAGCAGCTAGCGATGGGATGCGATACACCACTGTTAGGATGTAGTGCAAACCGATTTTTATTTTCGATTCAACACGATTTGATGCAGTATGATGCAATGAAACAAAAATGCAGGTATACAGGTATTGGGAGCCCTCGTTCTCTGCAACACTGTAAGGCTGAATGTCTTTACAGATAAGAAAAAAGGCGATTGCTTCAGTTATTGTCTTGGAACGAGCAGTTCACACTCACCATATGAAAAAAAAATTCCCAAACCTCAAAGGCCTGTTAAATGAATAACTAGAGGTGTTTGTTAGTCGATTAGTTTTTCAATCCAAATACACTTCTTTCTGAAATGTGTCTTGGATCTCAAAGCATAACCTATTCAATCTAGCATCTGCATGCAAGCCTTCTGTTAAGTCTCCACATCGTGTCGGCGCTTCAAGTGTGTTGTCAGATTCGTCGCGCTGCCTGTATATTTTATAGTGGCACGACATATTTTACAAATTCCACTCTCTAAATAATGAAAGTATAGTATATCTACTAATAATTATAAAGAAATAAATCGTGTTTTACCGATGCAGATACGATAGAAACGATGCATCACAATACAAATGACAATTTGTATCCGATGCACACATTTTAAACCGATGCACTTATTAAGACGATGCACCGAGCGAATCGGGGAATCTTCCTGTCCCTAACACACACACACATATATATATATATATAAACATATGACAATTACTGTAACTTAATTATAAATGTAAACACTGATGCTCTCTCTCTCTCTCTCTCTCTCGTACGTTCTTATTCACTGTTTTTACTGTTTCTCACATTCACTCACTTACTCACTGACTCACACATAATACAATATCTTCCTGCGGGTGAATTTCATGAAAGCTACACATACAATGCATATTTCAAGAACAAACGAAAATCAGCCATCTGTTTACGGTCATTACTTTCTTCATTATATTGTTTATGTGAAATATAAATACAAAAATGTTTTACTTCTTTTCATTTCTGCATTAAAATGTGACCCTAATCTTTCTCGACAGGTTTCATGAGACTCACCCATGCTTGTTTGTCTTACGTCTCTTACGTTTAGTCTGTTGTAACACCTGCTGAGAAGGCTAATATAAACAGTAAACTACTAAACACAAACATGCTCTGAACTGTACTCCGATGTATGGGTTTTCATCCTGTGATATACTTTTGCTTGCTTTTAATGTTTATTTTTTTTTATGTATTTATCATTAAACAGAATCCAGTCGAACTATTTTCATGTCTCTGTATATGTAGTTAAAAGAAAGCATGGCCAGACAAGACATGGCCTTTGATAGCATCACATGTTTGTCAACATCGTCTGAGTTGTTTTAGCAGCTGGGTCTTTAAAATGCAGAAACGTGTATAAATAAAACCTGTATCTGGATCCGTGCCCGGTTAAAACCATTTGATCACTATTTGATGGACCACTGCTGGCATGAACACTAAAATATGTTTAATACTGACACTAATGTTGGGTAAAAAGCTTTGACATTTGTGAGTCTGTCACATTCCACAAAGAGCCTCATTTTCGTGGCATTTATGGTAACATAACTGGCCAAAGACGAACAACAATTACCTGATTTAAATATGCATATTGTGCCTCCTTCAATTGGATTGTGGGTGGCTTGTGAATCATCAAGAGTTTTGCACTGAAATACCCCAATCTAGTCTCATAGTCACACTTCTGACTAACAACATGAAGTCTAATCACCTGACCACCAATTCAAAAAGTTGTGTAGTTGTTGGTGATTTTAGCCATTTTCTGTACGCAATATGCGTCAGTATTTAGTAGGCTGTAGGCGGTTTGTGGTGTGCCGTCTGAGGCTGAGACTAAGTGCCACAACTGTTAAGTGAATTCATCCCACAGTGTCTCCATGTCTTTCATTCATCCTGCTTCCCCGCTCCCTTCGGATGCGTCTAATTGGCTGTTTGATTGCTAAATAAACCGATTGATTGGCTCACAAGGACTTGCCCAATTTCTGATTTTACAGGGGGAGTATGTGTCCTGTTTGTTGTCCCTCCTGCGTCAAATGTCGGACATTCATTTTCAACACCTAATGGACAACTTCCAAAGCAAAGAGGAGCTAAAGGTGAGCCGCCTCGCAAATTTCAGAAATCGTTTACGTTACCGCTTAAATGTGAAGTTTCAAATGTTAAATGTGAAAATGCTTTCTTGTTACTCAGCTCATGCAATCCTATATTTCGCAGGAGTTCTTGCTGAAGATTTTCTGTGTGTTCAGAAACCTGATGAAGCTCAGTATATTCCCGCGTGACTGGAACGTCATGCGACTGCTGACCAGCAAGTGAGCTGCTTCCTTCCAGAGAAGTTTTTGTATTTTCTGGCTTCTAAGCTTTGATTTGAGTAAAACACAGAATATATTTGGGATAATACAATGTATCTGTACAGTGTTTAAAAAAAAGTCTCAAACAAAGTTAAGTCTGCAGCTCATGTTTGATTTTTTATTAAAAAAAAAAAAAAAAAAGTTTGGGGATAAAATTGATTAAAACTTACAGTTCATCAAAGAATTATGGGAAAAAAGTATGATTTTTGCACAATTTTAATTGTCATAATATTTTGATCAGCCTTTTGAAAAAGAGTGTATAATTATACTGTTCAACATTCATTTGTCTGTCTCCGTCTTAAATAATTGTCTTTCCTTTTTTTTTATGATCCCTTTTCTTTCTTGCAGCATCATTGTGAGCACAACTCAGTATCTGTCACCTGCTCTCCATAAAAGCTTTACAGATGCTGACTTTGATTTTAAGGTGTGTAATGAACATCAACCACGGGCTGCACCGCAGACTCCCTGGCACTGAAACGCACATTAAACATGAATGCACTCACCTCTTTTTTTCTGAAAATCATATTCCACATGTACACAAACGTGCTTGATGTGGGCCTTTACGGTGTCCTGCTGCTGGGCATGCTTTAATCCACTCTAATGAAGCTCTCCTCCCTGATCAAGACAGATGGTGCCACTAACCAGGGAGACTGGCTCTGAAAAGTTCAAATCTACTGAATTATTAATGAAGGTTATCTTTGAGAGAAAAACATGGGCTTGTCTACCTAAGTGAGCTTTCACTGGGTGTCACCTAAAGGAAAACGAGACAATGCATACACCATATGCAATGCATGGGAATCCAATCTGAATTGGTTAAGGTGCACAGTTTGACCAGTGAAGCCATGCAAAACTTATTCAGAATGTCATAAATAATATTGATTGACATCCTTGAGGTATGATCACGTTAGTACAATTCTGGCTGTCAATGCAGCAAACTTGCGTGACCAATTAAATCACAAAGTTACAGATTCTGTGGATTTTTCTTGAAATTACTGGATTTCGTCAACCAAACAAATGTGCAGAACCATACCATTAGGGCCATTTTTGCTAAACAGGGCCAATAGGTGAGAGAGCGCAGTTTCAAAGCTGCTCCAATGTGAGGGGAAATGTATTCCCTGAAAGGGAAACTCCTACAAATGCATATTCAGTAAGGTCAGGCGGAAAAATAACTATCTACGCCCTTTGAGCGCTAGTGTCATTAGTAAAACCTGACAGCACTATTCTGAGGCCAAAAGATGGTTTGCACTTAGTAAAACTGGCCCTTAGTGTACAAAAAAGACTTATAGTTTGATATGGAAAAGAATGCGTGGGTGTGGCTTTCTTTCTGGAAGACGGGGCTAAGACACGCCCACCCCAAAATCAATAGCTATGTTCAACTAAAAGTGGCGCCAAAGCCCCTATAAGGCAAGTCATTGCACTCGGCGGCCATCTTTGAGACACCTCTCGGGCAGCTATTTCAGTCATGCAGGAAGGCAAAAAATAGATCAGTTTATTTTGACCAGTGAAGCCATGCTAACCACGAATATTGAAATTGACATCCTTAAAGGGATAGTTCACCCAAAACTTAAATGAAATGGGCGTACTGGATTGCGTCTACAAAAATGTTTAGCGCGACAGTGAAAGTGATCTTTCCTTTAGTGTTCAATCGATAGTTCAGAATAGATTAATGTGGAAAATAAATAGGAGGCATGGCTTCCTTTCTGGAGGAGGAGGGGCTTAAGCTAAGACACGTCCACTGAATAATCAATCAGTAGCGCATATCCATACTAAAGCTATTTCCAGCATATATTATATTAGTTGGATGTCCATTATGAGACACTGTAGCGTCACTCAACGCTTGCGTTTCTTTTCCGTCAGGTGTGGAATTCGTACTTCAGTCTGGCGGTGTTGTTTATCAACCAGCCCAGTCTACAGCTGGAGACTCTGACACCAGCCAAGCGGAAGAAGGTCTTTGACAAGTAAGATCCTGCTCATTCACCCGTCATTGCTGATTGTTTTTCCTCCACAGGCTTTCATTGTAAATGCGTTTCATTACTTCCCGAAGGATAAAAATCCAAATTACTTTAACAAATGTCATGCCACAAATACTGTCAGCCTAAGTTGTATTTAACCCAGATACCCCTCAAAATTTGGATATTGTTAATCCATGGTAAATCCATCCAGAGTACCGGCGACATCTCTTTGCGTCTTTTCTAGCCAGCTCTCTCTTCTTTTGTGTTGCGCATCTGATGATTAATAGATTCCTATTCCTTCAGTTATTGGTCAAATACTCAAGCACAAAAAAGCCTCAGATGACGAAATGCACGCAGTGTAATACATTCCTGGATGGGTTTTTGTGTGTGTGTGTTTGCAGGTATGGAGATATGAGAGTCATGATGGCTTATGAGCTGTTTAGCATGTGGCAGAATTTGGGTGAGTGCTTGGATTCTCTCTCTCTTTCGACTCGTTTCGTGACTTTGTTTCTCTTCTCCTGCATCTCTCTGCACACGCACAGACAGATACAAACATTCACTCCCTCCAGAAAAGCAGTACTGACCTCTAGAGGTGGATGAAGGTACTGCCCTGCAGAAATTCCCCCGTGACTAACCACCGTGAACTGCAGCTGTGGGCGTTTTTATGTCACTGGGTTTTCATTATTAATTATGTAATTAAAAAATAACACATTTCAGATGCTTTCTATTATATAAAGCTTAAAAACATAGACTTTCAGGCTTTAATGAAGATCCACCATTTAAAAAAAAAAAAAAAGGAAGGACGTGTAATGAAGGATTACGTAACGATGTGCTTGGTTTGGCTGCAGGTGAGAATAAGATCCACTTCATACCAGGAATGATTGGCCCATTTTTGGGCGTGACGCTTGTACCACAAAATGAAGTCCGAAATATAATGATCCCCATCTTCCACGATATGATGGACTGGGAACAGAGAAAGAACGGCAACTTCAAACAGGTCCTTTATACCCGCTTCTGCTTTTCTGTCTTTTCTTGGCTGTTTTGTATTCTGGTTCTCTTCTGAGTTATGTTCCAGGGAAACAAAAGAAATGGTTGTGATGTATTTTCACTGTAAATGTAACCAGCAATGATAAATAGTAGATCAAGCTTGTTTCATGTAAGATACCCCTTGCGAAAATGAAAAAAATAAATGAATTAAATATGTATATATGTATTTGATTATAAGTGCTAACACTTTACGGTGCAGGTGGAGGCAGAGCTGATAGACAAACTGGACAGTCTGGTGTCTGAAGGCAAAGGAGACGAGAACTACAGAGAACTCTTCAGTTTGCTGTAAGTACACACACCTCTACCTTCTCCGCTGACACACACAGCCACGCATCCAGCTGTTTAAGTGCTCTTGTTATAACCTGAGTGTCTCTGATTTGCCTTGTGCTGCGGGATTATTAGAACTCAATTGTTTGGGCCGTACCCCAGGTAAGAGGAAACCAACCAGATCAGATGCCACTCAAATGGATCTTCCATTACAAGCCCCTCTTTTACCTTCGGCCTATTAAATGACATTCAATAATTCTATAAATACGTGTGCCATTTCTATCTAGTCTGCTGGAGAAGATCGAGCAGGAGACCTGGAGGGAGACGGGCGTGTCTTTCGTCACGTCTGTGACGCGCCTCATGGAACGACTGCTGGACTACAGGTAAAACTGTCAAAATGCCATTCATTTAGCTTTTTTTATAGTATATGGTATTCATTTCAATTTAAATGTTTGGGTTTTTATATATATTTGTATTTAGTTTTTTATTATTTTTTTAAGTTTTAGTAACTTGACTACTTTTTATTTATATTTCAACATATATGTCAATTTTATTTTAATTACCAAAAACAATTTGCTCGCTTGAACTATTTTACTAGCGAGCAAAATGTTAACCAAAACGTGTTTAACAATCTATAAACAGTATACAAAATGATTATATAAATTGCACAAAAACCATAAAACGGCGCATGTATGGTGTGACATCAGAGGGCGTGTCTAATGTGACTTCCTGTTTCCTGCGCTGGCAGAGATTGCATGAAAGGTGATGAGACAGAAAACAAGAAGATCGGCTGCACTGTTAACCTGCTGGTGAGTTTTATCTTTCATTCAGTCCCGTGTATGTAACGAGGTATTTTTGCAATGAAACGAGAGGAACTTGATATCATCTCTTTTTGCAGAATTTCTACAAGTCAGAGATTAATAAAGAAGAGATGTATATCCGGTACATTCACAAGCTGTGCGACATGCACCTGCAGGCCGAAAACTACACAGGTGAGACGTTTCTTAATAGAGACGCGCACATAGCACATAGACGCGCTTAAAATGCGACAGCGTGTGATTTAACGTTTAAAAAAGATGAGACGCAACCACTGGAATTAAACACAACAACATAAGGTTGCGAGATTTTCGAAAAGGTAAACTTCTCGTAACTTTTTTAGCGTGCCGTTTCACGCGAGGGTCGCTGTGAAAGTCCAACATCCTTCTAGCAAAGGGGCGGAGCTACATAAGCTCTATAAAGTACACATTGCGTCTCTGTGGTCTAGATTTATTAAATTGGCAATATAACTATAACTGGGAGGGAAAATTCTGCGTGTGGTTTACTAACAATGCGCACGTTAACGAACACAGATGCAGTCCAGCGCAATATATCAAGAGCGGCACAAATTATTTTTTAATGACGCAAATAGCAATAATTTAACGCAAACATTAGTAAATCATGTTGCGTTAATCATTTTTAGTACTTTTGTATCTGAAAGGGAACCTCCTACGAATGCATATTTTGTAAGGTCAGGTGCAAAAGCTGTATCCACGCCAGTGTTAATTTCGTTGATGGATAATTTTCATCATAAAGTTCGGCAACAATATTTTTTACACAGACAAAAACAGAATGATAACTAAAACTGATTTTTTACATTTTTGTCAACGAATAAATACGAATTTCGAAATGAACAGTGGTCCATGCTTTTCCGCGCTAATTCTTTACTGTGGGTCTTGAGTAACACCCCCTTCACACCAAACATGATAACGATAAAGATATCGTTCTAAAAATCGTTCTCAGTGTTAATGAATAGCAGAGTCCACAACTATAACGATAAAGGCACAGTCTGCAAAATCGCTCATTTTCAGAACGTTTCTTTTTGGCTGATGAACGATTGAAACATCGACAGCCAATCAGAATCAATCCTGCTATCACGCGCTTGAGAATTTAAAGCGGCAGACGCGCTTGAGCTTGTAATAAACAGACGATATCATTCGCTGGTGTGGATGCAAGTATAGTTATCTGGCCCTATGTGTGTTTCCTGGGAACCTTTGTGTCGCTAGCACCTTGCTCTACCAGCACTCAAAGGAAGAACACTACTCAAGAGTATTTGAAGGTAATAAAGTGCTGTGTCTCACAGAGGCGGCGTTCACGCTCCTGCTGTACTGGGAGCTGCTCCACTGGGAGGAGAGACCCCTCCGAGAGTTCCTGCACTATCCTGCGCAGAGCGAATGGCATCGCAAAGAGGGTCTCTGTCGCAAGGTCATCCACTACTTCAACAAGGGAAAGGTATTTAAAGAGCATTTTACCATGTTTTGGAATAATTACTATTAGACAATTGCTCATGCACAATGATCCTCCACAGACGAGATTTAGAAAAGAGCAATATTTAAAAAATGGTGGGTGATAATGGTTGCTAAAGCAGGATTAGTCTCTTATATTTGAAAGCAAATGGATAACTTTTCATTTCAGAATTACTGTGCAGCTCACATGCTTCAGTCTGAAACACAAAGCTCAGCAGATTACAGATTTATAATTACGGTTTGGGAATCGCGCTAAAACACGTGTCAGGCATCATTACCAGCCGACTTGTGAGTAACCGTTTCATATGCTCACCAACTCCCAATTGTACGTAAGTGTTCCTTTATAATAGGTCCGGAGTTCTTCCAGTTTATCATGACCTTAACTTGTCAACTGAGGTTAATTTTTAGATTGAATTTTTTTTATTTTAACTTTTAAAACTATATAAAGAAAATCAGTGGGGTCCAAAAATAGCACTGGATCGCATTGACTTTCATCATATGGTTTAAAAGTTGAAAAAATTAAATAAAAAAATAACATGTAATAAACATTTGAATGAACATTAGAAGTCAAAAAAGTCAAAAAAATAAAAAAAGTCAAAAAAAAAATAAAAATTAATTGTTCATAGTAAGGTTTTGTAATATGCGTTTAGAAAATAGTTTCAAATTTAATTTAACTTAATGTTAAATGTAACATTTTCAGTTTTCAAAATAAAAATAGTTTAATTAATTATATATATATATATATATATATATATATATTTATTTATTTATTATTATTATTTTTGCATTTTATGA